>PVJC01006019.1:0-56569 GCA_004026665.1 Murina feae | reverse complement strand
AGGACCCAGGACCCGTGAGTGGGAAAGAGGCGGCAGGGTTGGAGGGCACCGGGAAGCGGGTAAGAGGCGGCAGGGGGGGTCTCGGCCTGCTTGGTGGCTGCCCAGGCCCTTTGCGGGGCATTGGGGAGCAGGAAAGCAAGGCTGCAGGGGCCGGGGTCCTGCTTGGCAGCTCCCCAGACCCCTTGGCGGCACCGGGAAGTGGGAAAGGAAGGCAGCAGGGGACGGGTGAGTGGGAAAGAGTTGACGGCCTGCTTGGCGGCTTCCCAGGTCCCTTCCGGGGATCAGGGAGCAGGAAAAGACTGGCCTGACCACGAGGCGGGGTTTTTCCTGCTTTCTGGTGGCTGGAGGAAGATGGGCAGTAGGCAAGCTTGGGAGGCAGGCTGCACCCAGCCCTGGCCACGCTCAAAAAAGAGAACAACATGCTGGGGAGGGCAAGAGTCTGAGAGATCAACATAGAGGAGGTGCCTGCTCCAAGCCTCCACAGTGTGCCTAGGGGCAGGCCCCCAGCAGGTAGACACACACAGGAGGACTGCTCTGAGCCTCAGATGGGGCTGGGGGCAGGTCCCCAGTGGCGACACACACACACACACACACACACACACACACAAAAGGCGCCTGGCAGACTGGGGCCATCATAGGACATCCACTGAGGGGTCCCAGACTGTGAGAGGGCACAGGCCGGGTTGAGGGACTCCCTCCACCCCGAGTGCACAAATTTTTGTGCACCGGGCCCCTAGTACTTACATAACTTGCCTGTCCTCATCCCACTGCTCACTAGTGATTTAGGATTTAAACCCAGGAAATCCAATACCAGAGGTATACTCTGAGCCACAACAAAGCTGCTTCTCTACTAAAAACCAAAATGCTGCTTTTTAAGATAATTTTTATATAATAGTTTGTAATGTATCCAAATAACCATGATATTACTGAGCAACCAATAATCAAATGGAAGCATATGGAGTTTATCACTACATATAAAAGACAGAAATGAGAGTACCCATTATTTCTCCTGATTTGAAAAATGTTTTTGATCATAGAAGAATCGATACAATTAATGCACGAGGAAAAGGGAGGGAAAGTTGAGTGATTTTAATAAAATTTGTAGTTTTTAAAATTAAAGCATACTAGAAAAGGCAAAATATATTAAATTGAACCATATGAAATTGCCATTATTTTTATTATAAGACAAAAAACATTATATATTGGCAATTCCATGTAATTCAAACAATTATCAAACAAAGACCACAATTATTTACTAAAGAGTGGGTCAGAAATTATGATATGAAATATGCAAGTATTCAAAAGAAGTTCTATGTGGCCATAGCTATGAGAGCTTACAGTGTGTATGTAGGAACAACACATGCACACCTGGGCATGTAAATGATAGCACTCAGGAGCTCTCACAGAGTGAAACTGTGTCCGGGTTCCAGGCTCAGAGAGCGCCCCCTGTAAAACCAATACAGTTACAAGGGCAGGCAGGACTTCCAGGCGTTCAGAGAAGGCCCTGCAACCTCCCTGTACCTGCCAAGACCCCTTGAAGCGCTCCTGCCTTCTTCCACTCACCTCTGCCCATGACCCCAACAAAACTGTCCACACTAAGTCTTGTCTTGTAGTCTTGCACTCCTGCTGATGTCTGTCATTATGCATTTAGCCTTCCCAGGGCAGGAACTGGTGACCTGCCCAAACCCCAACCACAGGCCTGGCCCCGCCTCCAGCATCTGAACTTTGTGTCTCTCTCCTTTATACACTGTGACTGTTTCCCATGCCCACGCCAATACCCTGATAGGACTCAACCTACTGGGTGAGCACGTTATATTATATAATAAAGTCTTTCAAAGTGATCAAAACAGTTGGCATTGTGATTGTAAGGATGAAGAGTCTTTGAGAACCAGAGTATTTAGAGAACGCATCACTGACATGGGTAAGCCTTGAAGGGAGATTGGAACAACTGGTGGAATTGGAATGAATGGAAAAGAATAGGATATTTAGGCTGTGGAAACTGAAATGAAAACAACAACACAGAGAGGCCCATGGTCTGTGGAGGGGGTCAGGAATCACCCAACCAGAGTAAAGATTTCACATAGTTGGAGAGAAATGAGAAAAAGGAATTAAAATAGTGTCAACTTTTCAATACCGGGCTGAGGACTTTGAGTCAGAGCCAATAATCGCCACTACGTACTGAGTACTTCCTATGTGTTGAGTACTTAACATCTGACATCTTTAATTTTAGCAAATTAAAAACTCAATTATTAGTTATACAGATAAGCAGAGATCCAGAGAGGGTAAGTGTCTTATCAAAGGCTAATTTTTAAATCTTTGTAGTTAATTACTTTTAAAGCATTTACTATATAATAGGCTCAGGTCTAAGTGCTTAACAAAAATGAACTAATTTAAAGTATAAAACAACCCAATGAGGCAGGTGCTATAATTATTATTATTCTCGTCTTGTATTAGAGCTTAAAGAAGAACCCAGGAGCTAACTAATTTGCTCCAAGTCTCAAGTTTATAAACGCTGGAGCCAGGATTCAAACACAGGACGCCTCGGTGCAGCCTCTGTGTTCTTGGGCACTCTACTAGTAGTATAAAACTAAGAAGGGTGGCAAGCAGCAGAGTACTGAAGGTTTAAGCTGTGTAATTATATAACCAAAGTGAAATGTAAGTACTTTTGAGTACTTCTATGGGCGATCAGGTGGGAGATTATATCTTAAACTGAGGTGATGGAGCTCTAGAGTGGGCAATGTTGTAAGGACAGAAAAAAGAATAACTGTGAGAAATGTTATGAATGAAGAATACAACAGGTATAGGAACTTATTAGATAGAAAACTTTAAGTGTGAAGGAATGAAATTAAATGCAATCCTGAAGATGTACACTGGACTAGCAAGAAATATGATACAATCTGAAATAGGGAAAAAAATTGCATGAATCATTTTGAAACAGATTTTGTGCCCAGACTGAAAAATGCAAGTGGAAATATCCAGAGATACCGTATTTTCCAGCATATAAGACGACTGAGCGTATAAGACAACCTCCAACTTTGAGAAGATTTTCCTTGGTTAAAAAGTCCACACAGAGACTGTATGTGGCACAAAAAGGAGCCGACCAGAAACACTTACGGTCTCCATCCAGCTCCATTGACGACCCCTGACTTTTGAGAAGATTTTCCTGGGTTAAAAAGTCATCTTATACACCAGAAAATACGGTATTTCCTAACAGAGATAGATAACTGAAATTCCCATGTTACATTGGATGAACTTTTATTGTATTCAGTAGTATATTTCTATTTCTCCTACCTAGATGGGACTTCTAAGTCCTCCTCCTTGGATCTGGTAATATAGTAGATGTTCAATAAATATGATTAAGCGAGAATTATTCAGATAAGGATAGCTGTGGTCTTGCAACTCTAAAGAAAATGTCTATATATAAAAGGCTAAGCGACCATCCAACCAACTATCTGACCAGTAGCTATGATGCACACTAACCACTGAGGGACAGACAATGGAGTCGCAATCCGGGACCCCTCAGGGGATATCAGAGAGCCAGTTTCAGCATGATCCCCACAAGCCAGGCTGAGGGACCCCACTTGCCAGAGAGACCCCACTCACTCCATAGATGGTCTTTGAGCCACAGCACTGCCCCAGGTGTGGCCAGCCAGGGAGGAACCACTGGTGGTTGGCTCCAGGGCATGTCTGGCCCTTCTCACCCAGTCCTGCCCCACCGGCCACCTTCTAATTAATTCCTCTCAATGTGCACGAATCTGTGCACCAGGTCACTAGTAATAGATAAATGAAAACCAGATATTAGCTTCTCTTTATTTCTTCTGAAGACTATGGTCTTGTGTCTATTTTTTCCCAATAGAATTTAAAACTTGCAACCTATGATAGTGCAAAGTAAAATAAATCACCACATGTTTAAAAATTTTTACCTTAGAATTATCTTAATGGTTTAGTAGTTGGAATCAATACATGTCTATTGCTTTCTTGTCTTTAATTATGTTTATCTAGAGTACTTGATTGCGAGGCTGTAACTTGTGTGGAGAAGCAAATTTGTTGGAATTCTAAATGGTATTGTAGGAAACTCTCATAAGAACACTCTAGCATTGCCCTGGCTACTGTGGCTCAGTTTGTTGGAGTGGCATCCCGTACACTAAAAGGTGGTGAGTTTAATTCATAATTGGGGTATGTGCAGGAGGCAACCATTCTCTCACATAAATCTCCCCTCTCTCTTCCTCTCTGTCCTATCCCCTCTCAAAAGATTAATATATATATATATTTATAATATATACATATATTTATATGTATGTATACATAAGTATATATATTTTTACTCATTTAAAACTAGAGGTCCAATGCACAAAATTCGTGCAAGAGTAGACCTTCCCAGCCCGGCTCCCTGGGCCATTGCAGCTACGGCTTCATCCAGATGGTTGTCCGGAAGGTCATGTAGATGGCCATTCTGCTGTTTGGCCATTCAGTTGGTTTGCATATTATGCTTTTATTATTATAGATGACTTTTATTTCTTGATTATTGAATAACAACGCATTTTGACCCTGTAATCTTCTGAATCTAAACCACCCTGAAAAGCATATTGATGGCCTTTCCAATTTGATTTTGTTTACTTGTTTCATACATAATATCATGAAAAGTATGATTATTCTTCTATGCTTACAATGTTAGAGATATGTTCAGAACCTGGAAATCCTGTGTGGTGTCTTGAACAGAATACTTACAGAGCCTTTTCTACTATTCCCTTTGCTCCCATATCCATTTTCTTCTGTTGGCCTGCAGGGGTAAATGTTGTCTGTACTATTCACTTGATAGATGCCACTTGGTATTGTCAGCTATACTTTCATGCATTGAGAATGTCAGCTCCTTGAGGATATTGTATTTCAGGCCTCCAAGGATTCTCTTCAGCACCTGCAATCCCTCTCTACACACCACACCCCTGCACCCACGGAGCTTGTCCAAACACCATTAATGGGTGACAGCCTTTTGATATTCCCAAAGTGCCTTGAAAATAGTCTCTTAGTGTCCCCTATCATTCTGACATTTTCCTATGATCAAAATGATTGAGAAAGCATTGCACAGGAAGAAAGAACCAAGATATTCAGATGAAAACTACCTGTAGAAATGTGGTTGTAAAACAACGCCAGTCTTTTCAGGGATTGCTCCAACACAATTCATGTGCCTAATTTGTTTCTCTTTACAAGGTTGACTTTGAATTTGTAATAGCTGGTGTTCTCTGCAAAACTGACTAAAACCATTCATTTTCATAGTATGGATGTATTGCTAAAGGACCAGCATAGACAATCACAATTAGAAGTTAAAATTAGAAGGTTGGAGTCTCATTTTTATTCTGACTTGTTAGATGAGACCCAACATGACCTGGTGTGTCAGTGCCATCCATTACAAAAACTGAATTAGGGGATCAGTCAAAGCTGAAACAGATGACCCTTCCACTTGACTATTGCTTTACCCATGAGGTGAGGTCTTCTTCTACTGTTTGTTTTCCCCAGGCAGAAAGACCTCCTGGGCCTCCCCTTCAGACTGTTCCTTGCCCAAGAACACACTGAAAGCTTCGGTCCCCACGGAGAGCTTTGTTTGTTTTATTTTATTAAAAAGCTCCTCTTATCCAGGTGTTTCCTACTTGCAGGAAGGTGGCACCTTGTTGACAGCTCTGCAAGTGAAGGGAAATTGACAAGCCCGGGCACCTAGTGTCCTCACAGTACCTGTTAATGATCGCTGTGCCCCTGCCTGCCTGGCAGCCACTATCTCTAATTAAGCATCTGTGGAAGTTGGAAAGCAGGGCTCTTAATTGGGAAGCTGAAGATCAAGGCAGGTTGCAATTTCTGCCAAGACATGTATCTATCAGACCGAGCTTCATTTACTAGTCCTCACACTTGCCTTTGTGTTTTGTTATTCTGCAACCCCCTCTGCCTCTCACCTTCCCCCCACACACACTGCAAGACAAAGAGGCTATTTGGCGAACATTTGAATATAGAAAAGTCATTTTGCACGAGGAACTTTTAACTCTATAAATAACCTCCTACTGAACCAGGATCTGTGGTGCATTTAGTCCTAATTGCACCTATTCTCACCCTTCCTCCACGCGTCCCATTAAGATATATAGTCTAGGACGCATACAGGAGATCAGTTTGCAGCTATCTTTTACATGGAACTGATTGTTTAATTGCAGATTAAAGATTAATGCAAGTATAATGATTCCATGAGGACACTTCAGACAAAAGCATCCTGCATCAGGCTGCCTGCCTCCATTTTTCAATTTGACCATAAATTTGGCTGGGAATTAAATAGTAAGTAGCCGTGATTGCAACTCTGGTCTCTGAAGGCACTCACGGGAATGAGAATAAATGAACAGGCTCTCACACAAAGCATGTTTCATTATGGTCATTAGTGGGCAGAGTCTCGGCAGTATGAAGGTGAAAGTGTCTAGAGGAGTTGTTGGCATGTGTCTGTTAAGCATAGCTGAAAAGGGTGGTGAGAAGGGTGGACGTGGCCTTGGTTGGAGGAAGATTTCAGCATACTTTTGGAATTTTAATTTCTTTTGTTTATTACTAAGAGTTTAAAAGGTTTCAGGCATCAGCTCTGGGTTACTTATACCTCAGAACCAGATAAATGTAAGCTTATTTTGTATAGGTTCATAATTGGTGTGATGTAGAATATGAATATAACTATAAATGATAGTTATTTGGCAAATATACCAACTCTGCATTAAGCAGCCAAGTAAAAAAATGTTAGAGATAAATGTGACATCGTGAAAAGCCCACAAGGGTCATTACTATATATGTGGTAATGGTTTTGACTGGGAAATGCTTAACTTTGAATTTCTCTTGTGTTTTTCAAGTAAGAGACAGTGTTTGTTTTCTTTGTTTTGTTTTTTACTTGTGGTGTGTGTGCTGTTGTTATTGTTTGAGCCTTTGGGTTTGTGATATGTTGACTATTGTGAGAATGAAATTCATTTAATCATTTTATTTTCTTATCAGTGAGTAAATTAACCTACATGATTTAATAAAAGGACGAATCTGAGTGGTCAGGTCTTTGTTTTTTGGGGTTTTTTTTTTTTTTGATTTCAGAGAGAGGAGGGAGAAGGAGAGAAACATCGTTGATGAGAAGAATTATTGATCAGCTGCCTCCTGCATGCCCCCCATTGGGGACTGAGCCCAAAATCCAGGCATGTGCCCTGACCAGTGACCTCCTGGTTCTTATGTTGACGCTCAACCATTAAGCAACACCAGGTGGGCTGGGTCTTTTCTTTTTGACCATTGGTTTTATGCTCCCCAGTAACATGTTTCATCCTATAGATACTTTGAATGATAGACATTACACCATTATACTTGTTAATTTAAAGATCCCTAAAGTATACTAGTTTACTTGGGTTACGTCATTGTTTGGGAAGCTGGCTTTTACTCTTTACAAAAGAATAAAAGAACAGAGACTGTTCTATTATGATATGTTAAAATATTTAAAAATTTTCTTCCTGTTGATAATTTACATGAAGCCAAGACATGAACTAAAGTCTGATAAGACACAAACTTCTCCTCATGTTCTCCACAGTCTACTAGAAGTCATATTATATGAAGGAACAAATAAAACTGTGGTAACAACAATAACCCAATAATGAATGGGTCAGAAGCTAAAATTTTTAATCACAATGCATTGGGCCTCTTGAATAAGAAATACACCCCCACACACACACACCATATTCCTACTATTCATAGTATCCAAGGAGGTTTCCTGGGAAAAATTTAACAGAGCTATGTTAAAGCTTGATAAAGTTTTTGTTAAAACTATATTGCCTCAGAAACACACATCCAAAGCCAAGACTTAATCATTTGTAAAGATGTTCCAAGTCAGAATCCTAAGGAAATATAATATTTTAATTTTTACTGAGTTAAGAAAATAAGGGCCAAAGCAATCCCTACCTCCCTTTCCAAAATAAAACAAGTAGTTGTAAAAGAAAATGTTTTTGTTTGTGTTATAAAATCTATTCAAATATTCAACATCACAATTGACATTAAAATTTCAGAATAAGAAATAATGACTTTTCTGGGGCAGGGGCAGGGGTGGGCTAAAAGGAGTCAATGGAGGAAAAATGGGATTCGTACTGATAATACTTTCAACAATAAGTAATGACTTTTACAGATGACATATTAATGAGATTCAGTTGAGGACGCTGGCAAATGAAAAAGACATGATCATATTCTAACTTGGATGTGGGAACATGTTTTGAACTGATACACAGAAGAAAAGACTGACTTCCTCTTGAGATTGGAACAGTATTGATTTGTCTGAAAACTGAAGTAGATTACATGGTGTTTTTTACAGTCCAATAGATCAGTGAATATAGTAATGATAGTATTATGATAACATATATATATATATATATATATATATATATATATATATATATCCATTTTTACTTGGTTCTATTATTACTTCAAAATTCTATAGTTGAGAAAATGATTACATAATTTCTCATGTGCATGGGATTATTTTATGAGAAAGGTTAACCAGCTGCTCACCATTTTCACTGAAGAGTGAGCAAGAAGAAATGGTTTAAATTGAATAGTTTAAAATGAGCAGATCTCTAAGTTACATGGGAATGGTGATCATTGGTATCATTATCTGCCCGAAGGTTCCCTCCCTACACATGAGTTCCTGCTATACATGGAGAACAGTGTCTCCTCTCTGGAAAGGTGATTAGATGCAAGAAAGGCTTGACCAAAGAAATTCCAGAACAACCATCTGTATAGATCTCTTTATGGAAATGGACATGTCCTTTTGTTGAAGGATTCAATAACAATTTTACATTAAAAAACATGAGAGTCTAGAAAGTGTAAGAAATATGAGAATTAATTAACCTATGCACACGTTGAAAACACATTTTCCATCCTTAAAACCACTCACTTGATCCACCTCCCCATTTCATCAACTCTGAGCAACTTTTTTATTAAATGTGAATCAACATAACTTTCTAAAACTAGATCAAATGACTCGTAATTTTGATGAACCAAGATAGTTCATCTCTTGTGACCATGCAATTCCTTGCAAATTTTAAGTTTGTATGTTTCATGCTTCCTATACATTGGTGCAGAAATTTTGTTCTCCGAATTAGCTATTCTGATTGGAAGTTCAAGGACATGATTTTGGATATGTCAGCAGGTCCTTCTGTCAGTCACAATAGCCATCTCTTTTACCAGCCACCTGTTGAGAGAGCAGCTGCCCTATTTATTGCCTCAATGGCCTTTGTGTCCTTCTGAGATAAGGCTAATTTGTCAATTCAATTCTAGTGTTGCTCCTGTTCACATGACATGAGGCTGGCATTAGCCTACTGCTAAATCACCAGATGGTTGAGATATTTTATATAGTCAAGTTAAATTGAAATTCAGAAATCTTAGATAAAATTTACTCTTTCCCTTTATTTTACTAGTGTACTATTAAACTAATACCATAGATTTTCAGTGCAGTAACAGATATTGCTGAGATTTTGATATTTTAAGACACATATAGATTGAATGTCAAAACATATCATGCTATGAAAATACAAATTATAACACACATAGTAGGTTTTCTGCACAATGTAGCTTTGTGGGAAGGTTTTCTACTATGTGTGTTATCTCTGCACAATGTAGCTTTAATGCAGGTAATAAAAACAATATTGCTATTTAATTTTTCCCAGCGTCAATCTCAGCTACCAATAGAAACTTTTATATAAACATTTTAAAATTTCTTAACTCCTCCCTAGAAGATATTCCTTCCAGATAGTGAACATAGAACAAGACAGAGGAGAAATAGATAAGGACACTCAGCTCTACTCAAATGAGAATTCTAGGTGGACAAGCCTGATATTCTTTAGAATGAGGGACTGATAAAATTTCAACAGAGAATGGAATGGAGAAGGTAGATTTCAAAACATGATTAACTAATTATTTTTTGATAAACTGAGAAGACTCATGATGTCAGGCAAATCCTCCTATCTAATAAAAGAATAATATGCAAATTAACCATCACTCCGAGATAAAGATGGTGGAGCTGAGACAAGATGCTTGTGTCATCGCCATGGTGATGACACAGGCATTCTGCCCCAGCCAGCTGGAAGAGGGCCTCTGAACCTGGATGGTTTCTGCTGCCACTGGGGTGGAGAAGCTGTAACACAAGCCTTCTAGGGGCCCAAAACCCAGCAGTTCCAAGCCCCACCTCAGCGCTGGGGCAGCTGGGGTCTGAAGAGCAGAGACCCAGCCGTCAGAGGGGATGGCACCTAGCAACTCCAAGCCCCACCTCGACACTGGGGCCACTGGGGCTGGAGAAGCAGGGACACAAGCCCACAGAAGGGCATGACACCCAGCAGCCCTAAGCCCCATGGATGTGGTGGCACTGGGGTGGGAGGAGCACATACACAGCCCACAGTGGGGCCGCCGGCATCCAGCAGCTCTAAGCCCTGCCTTGGCACAGGGGTTGCTAGGGCCAGAGGAGCAGAGACCCAGCCTTCAGGGGGCCCAGTACCCAGCAGCTCCAAGTCCTGCACTTGAGGCGGCGCTGGGGCCACTGGGGCTAGAGGAGCAGAGACACAAGCCCACAGGAGTGCCCGACACCCAGCAGTTTCAAGTCCTGCCTCAGCACTGGGGTTGGAGGAGCAGAGACACAAACCTTCAAGTGGGCTCAGTACCCAGCAGCTCCAAGCCCCAGAGCTACAGAGGCACTAGGACCACTGGGGCTACAGCAAAGACACAAATCTGCAGGAAACCTGTGGAAAGGGAGATAAACTATCATAACTTTATCTCCCTTTCCACAAGATGAGAAAACTGACCCTGATTTATTTAGTGATATGGCCCACACCTTTCTACAAGCACAGGGTATGTTATGACCACTCCTAGGAAGGTCTGGTCAGAATACTGTCTCCGGGGAATAACACTACTATGGCAAATCATCTAAGAGAGGAAACAAGCTTTTGTTGGGTTTATTCTGAAGGTCAGAGAACATGTCACCCCATGCTGTGTTGTTATATAAATGATCTTGAGCTGCAGATGCTTGAAAAACAGCAAATGCAAGGAGAGGCTTTCACTAAAGTCTCCTGATCTGCCTAAAATCAGACTCCCACAAAAGGTTCCCTCGATGGGAAAAGTGTCATCAGCCAGTGAAGATTGACTCCTGTCACAGGAGACTAGAAGTTGACATCACACCCAAACTTCGTTACAAACTATCTCCCCCACCCCCATTCATCTTTTCTAAAACTCATGTATTCTCCTCTAAGAGGCCTAGATATCCCGTCCCCTTTCCCTAGGAAGAAGGTATTTAAATCTAGATTCTAAGCCACCTTGGGTAGTTACTCATTTTCCCCTGAGATCTCCCACATACACACGAGGTACACATGTTAATGAACTTTTGTTTTTCTCTTGGTAATCTGTCTTTCATTACAAGGGCCTCCGCTAAGAACTCAGAAGGGTAGAGGAACACTATTTTTCCTCCTCCATAATTCTATCTTGGGAAATCAAGTCCCAGGCTGAACAGTGAGTTTGGTCCAAGTGCCAAGCAGTCCTGGCTGAGGGGAGGGAAGCTTCTAGGGGGAAATCAATGATATTGGCATCAAAGTAGGACAGAAGGCACACACATGGTTGCTGGTGGGAGTTTAAAGTGGTTCAACATTTTTGGAGGAGGATTTGGCAAAATCAATAGAAATGTTCAAGGTACATGCAAGAGTTTCTTCTAGGAATCTCATCTGCTGAGATTAAGTACCAGTGCATAAGCCCTGGTCAGAACCCAGGATGCTACTGCAGGCTCCCCCTCCATGATAGGAAAACCTGCTAACAATCTGCATTTTTAGGACAAGGTGGCATCTGTACTAATAAAAAGGTAATATGCTAATTAGACTGAACATCTTCCAGACGTCCTTCTGGACAAAGCCATGGTGGCAGGGCTAAGGCAGAGGCAGTTACAGGCAATCAGGCAGGCAGAGGAGAGCAGTTAGGAGGATCACGCCAGCAGGGGAGAGCAGTTAAGGGAATCAGGCCAGCAGGCAGGTGAGCGGTTAGGAGCTAGCAGCCCTGAGGATTCCTGGATTGAAGAGGGTGCAGGCCAGGCTGAGGGACACCCCCTGACACACTTCTGTGCATGAATTTCATGCACTGGGCCTCTAGTAAAATATAAAAACTAAGATGAAATCTTAAATTACAGAAACCATATTTTATACCTATTTGCCTCACTAGTATCTATTGTGTTGTCCTACTTAGATTAGCAATTTAATCTAAAGATCAGTTTGCCAAGTTAAGAGAAATGAGTGATTGTTACAGGGCATTTTTTATGCTTTTTGGCATAAAGTAACAAAATAACCCACCAAAGGGTGAGTACATAAAGTTCACAATCATTTTGATCACATCAGACATTCAAGGGTTGACTTTTCCCAGCCTGGATCAGTGGGTCAATGATATCTAGGCATTGGGTTAGCCTCCCTGTCTTCTCTTGACCTCTCTTCATTGTCACAAATGGCTACCATAGCTCCAAGCATCACATGCTCACACAGAGAAATCTAAGGAAGGAAGACAGACAAGGTGTCTCTCCTTGCCATCTCTCTCTTTTACCAGAATGAAAAATCCCCAAAATATCTCAGTATATTCCCCCAGTAGATACTTGTCTCTTAGCTATTTGAGAAACTAGAAAGATGTTTCTGAAATATTTTTCCTCTTTCATAGGAGCTAAGGTTCTCCAAAAAGAAAGAAGGGAATGGCTCTGGGTGGGCAACCAATAGTATCTGTCACCAGATAAATTCAGAGTCAAATAACAGTCATTCAGTGCCCTCAGCACCAGGATGGATCCCTACCACCTGCTTTCACATATGTTGAGTGGTTGATTTCTCATAGCATTATTGTGAGACTGGTAGTATTTTGCATTTTACAGATGAAGAAACTGAAGGTGAGATAATTAACAAAATGAATGAAGTAGATGAGCTTTAAGTCTCACTTATAAGGCCAAGGCCAGAGTATTTTCTATTGCACCTCGGCTAAGTCTCAGAGCTGAAAAATTTAAGGATAGGTAGAATGAAAATAAAACCTAACCAGAAAAGCTAGGGTAGTATGACTAAAATGTAGTAAGAGGGGAATAGGGGCAACACACTGGCCTTCTGACCCTGAGGCTGCTTAGGGAATGGGGGAATTAGGAATATGCATCAGAGATTAGCCCAAGATCAATTCTATTAAAGAGTTTTAAGAACTTTTCAAAAGTATACAATTATTTCTATTTTTATAAAGAGAAATATAATTTTTTAGAAAATTCAACCTGGTATTACATATGATACATATATAATATTTGAGAAGCAACCATGAAATGAAGTTTTTTAGGCAATATCATTTATGTAGAATCTGAAGGATCACTTGTGTTTCAGCTGAGGTTTACATATTCTAAAGGTTTTATATTTTATTATCCTCTTTTCAATTTCACATTATAGTAGGGGAAAAAAACATTTATAAACACTCCTTAAAAGGGTAGACCTCAGGTGTGCTCCATAACCAAGGATTATGATTGTTTTTTATTTTTTAACTAGAGGCCCAGTACACGAATTTGTGAATGAGTGGGGTCCACTGGTCCACCCCAATCAGGGCCCATCAGGCCAGGCCAGCAGGAGGGAGAGGGTGTGGGAAGTGAGTCCGCTGGCCCTGCCCCCTGGTCAAACTTCTGGTCAAACTCCCAGTCAAGGGGACAATTAGCATATTAGCCTTTAATTATATAGGATTTCCTTTTTTAAAATGATCCCAAAAGTAGCAATCTATTTTCATTTGCTTAAGAAGCTTACCGAAGACTTCCAAGAGAAGAATCTCAAAAAGAGTGAAAAATAATCACATCTCTTTTGAGATTTCTTTAGATTCTCATGGTGCCTTAGGACTTCTGGAAGCATCCTAAACACTTCTCCCTTTATTTATTTATTTTTTTAAGCAGTTGAGGAGCATAAAGGAGAGGGTGGCTGGAATTTCCCCACCCACCCCCTAGAGAGCTTCAGAGCAATGTATAGAATTGCTGTATGACATGCTGCTCCTTTGTAAAAGCATCAAGAATATTAAAATACTCTTATTATCTGTGCTTAGCCTCAAGCCTCCTTTAATGATCCTCTCAGATCTTGCAAGAATGCAGACTAAATCGACTGTGTGAGTTCAAATAGTAGCAACACAGTGACAATTAATGGTTCTTGTCAGGATCCCTAAATTATGGTACCTAATCGTGAGTCTTTTCACTGTCTCTAAAAGGTACTTGGGCAGCTTCTTAAAACATCTAACCTTTGCTCTGGAATGCCTTCTCAAAAAAAAAAACACACAAAAAGATGAATAGAGTAGAAATTCTTTGTGGTTTAATTCAGAGTCTAGTAGTACATATATTACATGTATATGAATAGCGCCCTCTTCATCTGTCATTTCAACTTATGTTATTTTCAGCTAGATTTCTTGTGCTTATTTTTTAATCTCTGTTAAATTCTTCATTCAACTCTGAAAAAAATACATTCTATATGTAGCTAAATAGATTTTTTAAGATACCTTAAGAGTTTATATGTAAGATTCTGCTCTTCCTGTTAGACCCATTGAAAAAGTTTAACAACTTATTTTTAAAAGAAAGAGAATTTAGAGAACTTATGAGTGTCTTGTAGCAAAATTGAAGGAGTGTTTATAAATGTTTTTTCCCCTACCATAATGTGAAATTGAATAGAGATATTTGAAAATTCTCAAATAATCCTACAGATTAAAGAAAATCCATGTGAATTTCTAAACTTAAACCTTAATCATAACTGTGGGATTGAAGAGGTCACTTCTGGGCTGGGTTCTTCTCATTGAGCTAATTTTAATACAGTAATTATTATATAGGATTTTCTCTTTTAATATAGGATTTGGGTTCAAATCCTGACTCAGTGAACTAGCTATGTGACTTGAGACAACTCACTTAAAATAACTACATCTGTTTCTCACCCATCTGAAAAGAATGATGGGAGTATTATCCCACCACAAGGAACCTTTTTATCAATTATGTGCTGAACGCACATAAGAAAAATACTTACTAGTTGATGACTAGTAAGTGCTAAATAAATGTGAAATGTGAACTATTCGAGTCATTGCTCATATTTTCATCTCATCTAGTGTAATCCTGACCAAACCAAGGAGACCAAAGATCTATCAGGTAGATCTCTATTACCTAGATTTGCTACAAACTCACTGTGTGACTTTGTGCTACTCAACCCTTATGATTCTGTTTCCTTAACTCTAAGGTGAAGCTTGTGGTCCAAATATTTTTTGTGAGCACAATGGCATTTTACTCTGAAGTCGTCACAGGACAACAAACGACAGAGAAAAGCACACAGGAGGTCAGTTGTGCCTACATGCTAGTCCATCCAGTGGACTTTTATGTTCTTTCAGACTGTAACCTCCCTCTGGCCACCCAGCACTGATTCCTACCTTGCTTCCAAAGGCTAATTCCCTACTCATTTTCCTCATGCCTCAAAACTTGCACCTTCTCTTCAATCCCAATCTCTTCCCGGAAAAGTGTACTCACTCGTCTTGAATCCAGGTTTCTTCAAATCTAAATCTGATTAACTTATCTATAGAAAAGTGTAGTGAATGCTAATAAACTACTATTCCCAGGCAAGATATGTGTTGTTGGGGGTGTTTTTATAAATTTAGGGAGAGGAGAAAGGAATAAAGGAAAAGAGAGTCTCAGGCTCCATGGCAGAGGAGGCTGTTGAAGGAATGCGAACCAGCCTATCTCTGGGCTGGCAACATCTACATTAGCCCGTACTTGGTGCAAGCTAAACCAGACCACCTGTATCCCTTACTTGTCCTGAAATGACTAGATCCTAGAGAGTGACTATTCTTGTGGGTTAATCTGGCACGGAAATGACACATCAGGAAATTCCCAGCATGCCAGGATTCACGGGAGGTGTGACTCTCTTTCCTGTCACCTGTTTCCTGTGTTGCCATTTGTGTTTGTTTTGAAATAGAATTAGCGGCAAGGAAGTTTAACCATTTCTACATCTGCCTTTGCTGCAAAATCTGAAACAAAATCTGGAAACAAAATCTAACCAGATATACACATAAAGGTATAGTATAGAATTATTTTAAAAATTAACACTAATGAATGAAACTAAGATAAAATGCTATTAGGAAGAGAGAACCAAAAAGTGACAATAATTTTTTTAATTTTTGAAAAAACACAGCCAATAGTTTCAACTCTTATATAAGACAGAACAATAGACTATTTTGTTCCTATGTTCTAATATAGTTTTATTTATTTAAAAAAAAGTTATATCAACTCTTTGTTGTCTAATGTTTTCATATAGAGTTTAAATGACCACTTGGTATAGAAGCTGTAAGACATATTTAAATATTGAGGAGAGGTTAGCATGTTAGAATGACATGCAAGGCCCCTTCTAACACTAAAAAGTAATTTTGGTAAGACTCCTATATTGATAAATTCACTGTTTTCAATACTTGAATATAGTTGGGAATAGAAAAAAAAAAAAAAACAGGAAACAATATAACTTGGTGGATAAAAAGTTTAGATTTGGGGTCAACTCACCTGGGATTTAAATCTCATTGCTTACAAGTCTTTATTATGCAATATAAACAGAAATATGTAACCTTTATCTCTTTTCATCTGAAAAATATGTGCACCAATAGTGTTCAATCTAGAGAGTATTGCAAACATTCAATTAACCATTTGTATGCCACAAGCATCTATAGACGCAAGCACTGGTCCTTTTTTAATTAAATTCAAAATAGCGTGGCAGTGAACTGGTTAGATGAGATTGGATCTGCTGCATCATGTTTGTCACAGTGTAAGAGCTCAGTGAATGAGGTGTTACTGCTTGTGCTGATAGTCTACCTGGAGACTGCAAGAGGAATGGCAATAGCATGGCAACAATTGGGGGTGTGTGAGATGTCAGAGAAGGAAGAGGCAGATTGGCCAAGATGTAAGAGTAGAGAATGAAAATAGGGCAAATAAACCAAAGAAAGAAAAGTAGGGAGAGCTTTATTGGAAAGGAAACTAATGGCCAAAGCCCAGTCCATCTAGTGGCTTAGTATGTGTCCAGTCACTGTGAGTTCATCTGCCACTCTCTCCCCTGCTCACTCTTTTCCAATTCCCTTTCCTCCCCACTGTCCTAAATGCACAGAACGCTTCCACAGCGAAGCCTTTGCAATGGCTGTTCTCTCCTTGAGTTCCTCCAGATAGACAGATGAGTAGTCCTTTATCTTTTAATTAACTTGTGCTCGAATACCTGGCACCTTTTCAGTGAGACCTACACTGACAACAAAAAGGAATTATAACTCCCCTCCTCCATTCTCAAGCCACCTCTATTTCCTTCATAGTACTTAACAAATAGATGAAGTATTTATTATATTTATTGTGTATTTGCCTCACTAAAATGTAAACTCTGTGAGGTCAGGGATTTTGTCTGACTTGTTCACTTATATTACCTCAGTGTCTACAACTGTCTGGCATGTGGCTGCTGTTTACTAATTTCTTTTTTTAAAAAAATTATGAATGAAAATTAAAAGAAAAAAAGAAAAAGGAAACCACTCTCAGACTCAAGAAAATTATTTTCTTATTTTTATTTTAATTATCAGTCCCACTGCTTATACACTAAGAAGATCTCAACATCTAATTATATTTTAAATTACTATCATTTGCTTTGAATTTTAACAACATTGTTGGCCTTCTACTCTACTATAACTAACTCTAAATAAGTCTAAAACTTGAAACACTGTAAGCAAGGAGCCTCAATTTTATATATTAAAATGTTTAATATAAACTCTACAAATATGATGGTTTCCAACAATTAGCTAATTATGTAAAATATCTATTTACATATTTGGTTATTTACCAAAAATATTCTTTCATTCATAAGGCTTGTCTCTTGAGATGCAGTAGAAATATCTAAAGCCCTGATATCTAGCAATTAAAATTATAGTGGAAGCAGCTAGTATAGACGAAGCACAGATTTTGTCACACTTGATCACATTTTTCTGCATCACCCTCTGCCACCCTAATGAGGGAAGATGAAAAACATCTGCTATCTAAGAAGTATTTTCTCAAATCAGAGTTCTAAAGCTGAGAAAGTACTTCCTTGTTTCATAAACATAGCAATTGATTTTTATAGTCTTTTAGAAAAATATATATGCATCCCTTCTTAAATCTAGAGAGAAATGCATCACATATGAATAGACGAATGAATGAGATATAAGTCTGCTATGTTACTTTTCATCAGCATCCAAAATAACAATATGCAGTCATGTCAAGAACTCCAAGCAGTTAAGTACTATTTCCGGAACAAATATTACAAGAGATTGTTGTTAATCTGGTGATGTGTCACAGCCATTTACTTCTGTAAAAGTACATTTGTCATCCCTTCCCCATTCCTTTATTCAGCATCCTAAATCTTGTCCCAAGTCAGCAATCCCATGAAGTGTTCAAATAATCGACACAGAGCAGAATATTTCTAGGAAGAGAATATGGAATTTCCAACAATTTTTAATTCATATATTTGTAATGTTTAGGCTATTATTTATTAAGATGCATATTACAGCCATAGGGAAGCTTCGCTGCTTAAGGAGGATGTGAGTAATTTAAGTAAGTTTGAAGGGAGTTATAAATTGAATAAAAAATAAAAAACAAGGTCTACAAGGAAAAATTAAAGATACACAATATTGATTAGACTAAATAAGCAGCAAGTCATCTGGAATCCAGGTATCCTTGTCTTCTCGGTCCTTATCACATGGCCATCAACAACAAGTTCTGATTTTACCACTTTAATGATAGCTCAGAGATTCCAACATGGAGTAGCTGATGAGTGTCAGCTTCTGGGTTTCCACACCAGGATAACATTGTGGTGGAAGAGCCTGACAATCACACTTAACTTTTCCTGACTGGCAGAAAACATAAATGGTAATATTTGCTTGCTATTTTATTGTGGTAAATTCAGGCCATTTCCCCTTACAATATGATGATATCTATGTGTAAAATTTAAAAATTAATCCATGAAACAGCAGTTAATTTTTGGCCTTCAACTTCTATGTTATTCAGTGTTCCAACTCTCTTATAATAAACCCTGGTCTCTGTTAGGACAGCATTCTTCAACTTTAATGAAGTAAAATGTCATTAAAGTGTGGCCTATGAATTATTTTATAACTGGAAGTTTGCAGTTCTTAATTCACAGCAAAGTGATGTACATACAGCACAGGGAATATAGTCAATGATACACATAATAACTCTGTGGCAGATGGTTACTAGACTTAGTGTGGTGATCACATAATAAGGCATATAGATGTTGAATCACTATGTTACACCTGAAACTAATATAATATTGTATGTCAACTGTATTTGATTTTTAAAAACCCATCATACTAATTATGAAGCCTAAAACAGTGGTTTTCAACTGGGTATGATCTCACTCTCTAGAGGACATTTGGACACATCCAGAGACATTTTTGGTTGTTGCAAATGGTGGTGGTGGTTTGGGTGGTGGTAGTGGTGACACTGATGGTGGTGTGTGTGTAAAAGAAACTACCAGCATCAAATGGGTAGAGGCCAGTGATGCTGCTAAACATTCTCAATGCACATGACAGTCCCCCACAACAAAGAAAGATCAACCTAAATGCCAGTAGTGTCACTGTAGAGAAAGCCTAGCCTAAGGATGTTGTGCTGTTCAGCGGTTCAGCCACTTACGAAATCATTTCCGCCGGCTGCTCCTCTGGTGCATCCTGTATTAGAGTAATTGTGGGGGTAATGGAGCAGTAGATGTGAATAGAACTTACCTCCATGTTTGGAATCTCAGCAATTTACACACAGTATTCAATTGAAGCAATGAGAGCAATTCAACTTGCTGTTCTCTAAACTAAACGTATGTTATTTCACTTTCTCTTGAAAGACTTAGACCTTATAAATTTTGGATAGTTTACTGAGGTATTTTTTTTCTTCCTCTTCAGCACAGAACTTTTATTTTGTGAAGCTGTCATTTGATAAGTCTAGAGCATTCGTAAAAATTTAATGGTGACACCAATTACCCATAACTCTCAGCTTTCTAAAAGGTACAACTGAATATTTCAAAAGGACCCCACTGAGCCTGTGTTTATGTGCTCTGGTTTTTAGTTAGCTCCAATATACTTATATACTTCTGGGAACTTGAAAAGCAATAGCAAATTTTGTCTTCTTGCTATCATTACCTTATTTGATAAACATTTTGAAAATTATTTCATATATTTTTCATTTCCTCAAATTTGTTATTTATTAAGACCTGAGCCACACTTATAAAAATACAATTCAGTGGGGTAATTATTTTTTAATTTCTTTTTATTGTTGACAATGTTACAGATGTCCCTATTTTTACCCTTTGCCCCCCTCCACCCAGCCTTCACCCCAGGCCTTCACCAAACTATTGTCTGTATCCATAGGCTATGCATATAAATTCTTTGACTAAGCACTTTTGCTGATAACATAATATTTGGATTTAAATTAACAACAATTTCCTATATCCTGTACAGTGATTAATTAAATAATCTAGGCAACTGATGGGAAAAAAACACAGAGATGTCTTATGGTGGGATAATAAGAATGCTGAGAGGAAGTCAAGCTTTTAATCCCAGCTTTACCACTTGTTATGTGACCTTGTTAAAAATCAATTAAACCAATATTTACTTCTTATTTAAGATGTGGATAATACTTCAATCTCCTGTGAGTAGGGAGATAAATGTTGATGAAGCAATTAATGTATAAATCAATCGCTAAATAGATTGCAAATATCAAGCTCTAACTCCCCTCATCTGCAATGACTGCACATGTATTTGAAACTTTTTATGAACTAAGATTTCCAGAACTGAAGTGATTTTCCAAATCTTCATTGGAAACAATTGGTCTAGAATTGGGGTTCAAGTCCTCTAACCACAAATCCAATGCTCTTTTTGTGTAAAACCTTTTACTTCTTCAAATTAGCTCTATCCAAATAATCGCATCAACAAGCTTTCTTGACATGTCTAAATATGCTACAATAACCACTCACTGATAAACATTAAGTAGAGAACTCTTTGAACGCATATGCACGTACATAGCAAAATATTATAAATAAGTTTCCTATTTTTTGTTGAATGTCTATTTTATGTCACATATTGGTTACTTTTCCTGTATTTTCTCATTACTTTGTCATAACAACTTTTAGAATTTTTAACATTATTATCCCCGATGCATAGAGGATGAAATCAAAATTCAAAAAATGAGGGGTCAGTCTGAAGTGCTACAACTGGCCAAAGGGCAAAGCTTGGAATCCCACTGAGGGCTAAACATTCATACTTTTTATTCTTTTACTCTGTCTTTTTGTGTTATAATGGTATAGTAATAACTTTTTGTGTATTATTTAAGCAACCTAGACCCTCCAAACAGTGTTTATTTTCTCTTTATCCACAATTCTTTCTTATCTACAAGGATGTCATGTGCAGCATTGAACTTAAAGAAAAACTAGGTGTGGCTCGATCATCTTGCTCTCTCTTCCTCCCTCCCTCCATCTCTTCCTCCCTCTTACTCTCTTGTTTTTTCCCTCTCTGTTTCTTCCCAGTATTCCCTTGTCAAGACAAGAAGTTTTCAAGATAGCTAAAGAAAATAACTTATGAGGAACAAAATTAAAATGAAGAATAGCCTGGCTGATGCTGGTGTAGCTCAGTGGTTGAGTGTCAACCTATGAACCAGGAGGTCGATTCCCAGTCAGGACCCATGCTTAGGTTGCATGCTTGATCCCCAGCTGGGGTGGGGGTTGGGAGAGGACGTACAAGAGGCAGCCGATCAATGATTCTCCCTCATCATTGGTGTTTCTCTCTCTCTCCCTCTTCCTCTATGAAATTAATAAAAAATATTTTTTAAAATGAAGATGAAATTTAAATATGGCATCTCTTCATAGTCCAAGAAAAATAAAAGTTAAACCCCCATCATAGCATCATCTCATGAGTTCACCTGAGTCCCTGGACTCTCAGGTCTTCAGGATTGTTCCACCTCTAAGGTTCTCTGCTTGGAACTTCTCCTATGCAAATCTCCCTATACATTTCAAGAAATTGCCACCATCTATCTAAGGATAGGATCTCACCTCTCAAAATCCATCTTCTCAGTCCTAGCACTACCTACACTCAGGTCTGACATATTAAAATAATCTTCTAAGGGTTTCAACAGGACAGGGAAGAGTTGTTTTTTGTGCTGTGAGTAGCACAGAATATTTCAGGGACATTGCTAGGTCTCACTACAGACTGAGGGCGTAATCTGCCACTTTATTTTTCTGAGTGTCCAGTGAGTGCTAAATCAATCTCTCTCTCTCTCTCTCTCTCTCTCTCTCTCTTTCTCCCCCCCTCTCTCTCTCACTCATTCTCTCACTCACTCACACTCCACATGTCCATGTTATCAAAGAAAGTTGTCTAAATTGTTAGTTTGGTTCAATCAGTAAGTAAAAAATTCAGTGAGAATTGGGACAAATAAAGTAACCATGACCGTGAATGCTGTCTTTCACTGTCCAGGTGAAAAGTTTTCCCTTTGCTTTCATAGATAATTTTAGTGGGACATTGGGAGAGTCATTGTCAGGAGTAGTTAACGAGGCACAATTCTACAAAGAAGAGACCAGTGCACTTTTTAAACAATCATCTTTAGCACTTTTGTTCTCATTGGAAATGCATGTTATATAAGTTTATTATATATCAAGTTTATTATATATCAGTTTATTATATATCATTATTTTTCTTGGATTATGAAGAGATGCCATATTTAAATTTCATCTTCATTTTAAAAAATATTTTTTATTAATTTCATAGAGGAAGAGGGAGAGAGAGAGAAACATCAATAATGAGGGAGAATCATTGATCGGCTGCCTCTTGTACGTCCTCTCCCAACCCCCACCCCAGCTGGGGATCAAGCATGCAACTTGATATATAATAAACTAAGCCCCAAAGACATCATCATGTACTTGATAAAAACTACTTTTGATCACATGATATTAATATGACTTTCAAGAAACTTCCACATTTCACCACCATATTTTATTCTGTTCTTTGTCTCATTCCTAGGCCTTTACTAATGCCCAGTATAGACTGAATAAAAATATTTTACTTGATATAATTCTAATAATCTAATTCACATCTTTTTCTTTCATACATATTCATATGATAACCACATAACCCCCAGAAAAATAGAACTTTGTCCATGAATTGATTAGCATGTCAAGCAATTGTATCAGATGCATACAAAAGATGTGTGCTCTCCATGATCTTAAAACATTTTTCAGCTAAATATTTATTTATGCAACAACCTGTAACTTCTATACGTTACTGTAAAAATCTTAAAAATGCAAAACAGCAATGGCTGGAGGGGAGGGATATGGGTGGATATGGAAGAGGGTATGGGGGGTGGGAAAGTGGTGGCAGGAAAGAAAATAAAGAATCCAGAAACAGAGAAGCATCGAAAAGACCATCAAACTTCAGAGGGAAGGCAGGGGAGTGGGGGGAGTAAGAGATCAACCAAATGGTTTATATGCATTATAAGCATAAGCAATGGACACAGACACTAGAAGGGTGAGGGGGTGGGAGGGAGATGTCAATGAGGGAGAAAGGAAAAAATAATAAAAATAAAGAAAAAAAACAGCAATAGCAAGCTGATATTTAATTAAATTTCTCTTATTAAAATATCTTTAAAATATAGGAAAAGCCTATCCTCTATGATTAATATCTGGTTATCTCCTTTATATGCAAAACTCCTGGAATTTCAGTGTTGCTTGCAGGAAGAAAGTCATCTTGGATCTTATGAAAAGCATCTGACAACCTCCCATGAGAGAGTTTATCTCACAGAAATTAATGAAAGGGTCACAAGAACAAAATTTTGCTATGCTTGGCATGGATTCTCGAAGAGCAGAAAGGGTGTGTGCTGCGCTGTGTGTGTGCTCTGTGTGTGTGCTGTGTGTGTGTGTGTGCGCTGTGTGTGTGTGCTGGCGCACGCTTGGCCCCCAGAGTAAAAGCTATCATGAAAAGAGCGTGTTTAAACTTGGCTGTGTGATTTGAGCATCTTACCAGCCTGCAGGTGGTGGAAATCTCTGAGTCTCACTCTGTCATTTAAAAGGAAACGAACAGAAGGAACTGTTTCATGCAGCATCTCACCACCCTAGCATTTCATATGAAGATAGAACTCCCTAAAGTTAAAGTCTAAGATCTTTATGGTGCAAGAAAAATCAGACCACATTTAGCATTCTACTAGTCACTCTTTTTGGATTATTCTTTACACCTTTGAAATGTCTAAGTCACTCTGGGATAGCTATTTGTAAGCTGCCACTGTGAGATGACATTTAAAACGAAGGAAAGCTACAGAAAACATCCTCTCTAAGAAATAAACAGAATCCGCCCCGGCTCGAAAGCTCGTGTGGAAACGCCTGATTTCTGTCCCTCTCTTCTGTGCATATGGCATTCTGGAAATTATAAATTCTGTTTTACAGAATTACAATATTTATTACCAGAGGAAAATAGATTATTAATTACAGCCAAAGGCTGCTGTGATTAAATATACAATTAATTAGCTATGCTAAGCTCATCCGTCCCAGAGCTCCTAATATTTTCAGCCCAATGATTCTTCTAGTACTTTTAATTAAAATTGTTTTAAAAAGCCACAAGTTAGCTTCATGTGCACTTAAAGTGAAGTTATCTCCTCAGTGTTTCACTGGTTTCCGTATGCCATGTAATTAATCTTTAGTGATTAAATGTACATAAAATCATGGAAGATGCAAGGTAATTTGTGCAGACATGGAACAATGAAGAGCTTTTACTGGGCCTCGGCAGAATGGTTTTATCTGCCAAAAACTATTTCAAAAGAATGCAGATGGCAATTGTTTATAAAAAGTTGTCCCTCTTGTCCATTCTTCCAAAGTGAAGTCAAATGAACAGTTTTCATATAAAAAAAAAAAAAACATGTGTGGCAAATTACATTTAAGAATATGATGACTCCATCTGCAGTTGCACTCACTCTGTTGCTCATATTTGCTTCCAGAAGGAGACATAGAGGCCTGTAAAGTACAGTTTTCAAAAAGCGTCCCCCAATCCTGGTGTATTATGTAACACGCATGCACTCAGATACACTCGGAGCTTTGAGTGGGCTGCAACTCTCCATACAGTCCAGCTGCCATTTTGGAGTTCTTTTTGTGTGAACCTCTCATTATGACTGTGTCCACTGAAGTCAAAGCAGGAGAGGACCCAGGTGGCCTTTTTCCCTTAGGAACTTCATGCATCTCATCTCAACAATAACAATATCATATCACAGGCGGGCAGGGTGGGGCCGGGCCTTGAACTGGGAATCTCATGGTAAAAGTTCAATAACAGATCGACAGGTCTTTCAGCCACCTTCTCGTCTGAGCTTTACCTGATTCACTCATAGAAAATAAAGGCCTGTCTGTGGATGGGGTGAGGGTCCTTTACCAAAATTTTCAGTAACTTCATGAGTTGTATAAGGAAAAGTGGTTATTCATGCCTATGTATATTATTTTAAAAAATACATTTTTATTTACTTCATAGAGGAAAGGAGAGGGAGAGACGGACAGAAACATTAATGATGAGAGAGAATCATTGATCAGCTGCCTCCTGCATGCTCCATACTGGGGGTCGAGCCCACAACCCAGGCATGTGCCCTGACTGAGATCAAACCTTGGCCTCCTGGTTCATAGGTTGACGCTCAGCTACTGAGTCATGCCGGCCAGGCTGTGCATACTTTTAAAAATAGATGTTTAGAATTGAGGGATTGTTCAACAGCATCTTGTCTAACTTACACATTTTACAGGAACATTTTTTCACTTTTCAACTGGAATGTTCTTATTCTGGGGCACAGGTGGAGACAGTTATCCATTCATACTTTGAATGCCCACAGTTGTTTCGCTGCTTAATTGTAATTTTATCAACAATTTCATAAAAGAAAATAGAAGAATAAACTTCCCACCAATCTCTTGTCTAATTTTTAGAGTTTCTATGCTGAATTGCCTATTGATGTTTAGGAAATAATTACTAGGAATTTGTAGAAAGATATTGTGTTTATTTTTTTTAATTTTTGTTTTATTGCTTAAAGTATTACAAAGAGTACTGCATATGTCTCCTTTTTTCCCCTTTAACATTCCCCTGGCCTCCCCTATACCCCAGTGTCTTGTGTCCATTGATTATGCTCATATGCATGCATACAAGTCCTTCAGTTGATCTCTTAACTCTCCCCCAACCCTCCCCAGCCTTCCAGCTGTAGTTTGACAGTCTGTTCAATGCTGTTTCTGTCTATTTATGTTCATCGGTTTATAATGGTCTTTATTATCCATAAATGAGTGAGGTCATGTGATATTTTTCTTTCATTGTGTTTATTTTTCACTTGGTAGTTGTGTGATCTTGAACAAGTTGCTAAGCTATTATGATATGGTTTATCTGTAAGATGAGTATGATCATTTCTATGCCTCTAATAGGTTAATAGTACTAGGTAGAGTATGTAGCACATAGTAAATGCTCAACAAATTTTTATATCTTTATTATGCATTTCAAGATGTACTTGGAGACAATCAAGTCAGGGAAATTACTGGGGCAAATTCCAACTATTTAACATAAAGTAGTGTCAGTAGCTCTTCTAAATGCATTAACTTCATCTTTTGAGTTACACAGCAATCTGTTTATAAATATAGAATTAAAAATTCTTTTTTCAAAACCCATGAATTTGAGGAAGTTGGAAGTGTGGTATTAGTAAGGTATGGGCACAAATTCAAGTGGTTTTAATTGCTGATGTAAAAGCTTGTGAATAACCCTGGGAGCTTGGCCTTTTTATTAGTTTCATGTCCTCCACTGAGCTCTACAAGAGTCAGAATGAATTTAGATGGCAGAATTGATTGTTAAAATGATTTAAACCTCCCATGTCTCCTATGGTGATGTCTATTTATTCAGATTTTGTCCTGTCCTTTCAAACTGGTGTGAAATAGCTTTCATCTTCTAGGCACTAGATTAGAGATACTGGCATTGGAAGAATTATATATTTGTAAGTTCTATTTTCTCATGTTAATACTCATGTTCTAAAACTACTATATATTCACTTGGGCAAACTACCTTTCTAAGTTCATATCCCACACAAGCTATAAATGATTCAGGTGGAGGAACATAGAAAGTGAGAGAGAGAGAGAGAGAGAGAGAGAGAGAGAGAGAGAGAGAGAGAGATATATTATGGTGAGATACATGCTCACTTGGTTAGGTGAGTGCTAACTAGACTGGCAGTTTCAGAACACTGAAACTAAAATCATCACTGAAAATATAAATCTACAGGGGATGGGCACATCTATGTAGAAAGCCTTTATATTTAAAATTCAACTTTTACAGCATGTATTTCTGCACAGTATTTATTTAATTCATTGGAATAGAAACTGAGGTTAGGCTATTGTGGAAAATATGACAACTGGGAAGGTCCCATTGGAATACATATGAATGAGAGCATCTTACAACACTCTCCCCTCCTCCAGCTGGGCCAGAATACTGTCTCTGTCTCCATCTAGGCACTAACCATTTTTGTACTAATAACTGTGGGGGTCTTCGGCTTCCATTCAGCTACTTCTCAACACAGCCTTCAGCGTTATCTTCCCAAAGAATAAATGAGATCATGTGACTTTTCAGATAAGAGGTGTTTTTTAAAACAGACACCTTACCATGGCCCGTTGAGGGCATTGGCACCTGTATCCAAACCTCCTTTCAAGTCTTAGCTCAATGCTTACCCAAAGCTTACTGGGTCACACCAGATCTCTCACTGGTTCTCAGAAGACCTACTCTTTTAAGCCTTTCCCTAGGATTCCTTTCCTTTCTCCCATCTTTACAACCTATGATATTCTTCATCTTTTAAGAACCATCTGAAATGTCACATTCTGGAGTCAGATCTCAATACCTCAATACTTCTAGGCAGAGGTAGCCCTGTGAGCTCCCCAGAACTCTGTTAGTATCTCTGTTTCAGCTGTTTACAAGTTTGCTTGCAATTATAGATGGTTATGTTACTTTTCCCTAGAGGATCCTGAGAGCAGGTGCCTTCTCTTGCTCAACCTGTTACACCTTCTGCTGCTTAGCCTTCAACTTTCAAATGGAGATAAAATTCTCTCCTCACATGATTGTTCTTGAGTGTGATTGAGATAATATAAGCCAAGGCTTTGCTCAGCTCCTGGCACTTTGTAAACGCTCACTCAGTGCTAACTGGTATTATCACTGTCACTACCAACACTGTATGAACGGGTATTGACATGTATCCCCAAAGAACTGTCTAGTCTCTGTCATTAAGAGTTCCTCAGGAAGGGAGGGAGGGAAGGAAAGAAACATGAGTAAAAATCATAGAACTCTCTTAGCTGCCTTAGTTGTGTTATTTATGTGACACAATCCTCAATTCTGTGAGTGGGTGTTACCATATTTTGCAAATGAAGAAACTGAGGCTCAGAGAGTTTAAATAACTTAAAGTCATTTAGCTAATATTATGAACTGTGTTGAGACTCCAGTTCCAGATGAGTCTCACATTTGTGTTCTTTTATTTATTTTTTTAAATATATATTTTATTGGTTTTTTACAGAGAGAAAGGGAGAAGGGTAGTTAGAAACATCGATGAGAGAGAAACATCAATCAGCTGCCTCCTGAACACCTCCCACTGGGGATGTGCCCGCATCCAAGGCACATGCCCTTGACCGGAATTGAACCTGGGACCCTTCAGTCCACAGGCCAACGCTCTATCCACCGAGCCAAACCAGTCAGGACTGTGTTCTTTTATATTAAATCTTTGAATGGGCCCAGCCATTGTGGCTCATGGGTTGAGCGTCAACCCATGAACCAGTAGGACACAGTTTGATTCCTGATCAAGACACATTCCTGGGTTTTGAGCTCGATCCCCAGTAGCAGGCATGCAGAAGGCAGCCGGTAGATGATTCTCTCCTGCTCTCATCATTAATGTCTCTATATTTCTCTACTTCTCACTTCCTATCTGAAATTAATAAAAGCATATTTTAATATATTTTATTGTTGATAGTATTACCAATATCTCTCATTCCTTTCCCTTTAATAAAAAGCATATTTTTTAAAACAACAGTATTGAATGGTTAGGTGTGGGGAGGACTTACTAGCACACTTGATGCCTTTGCTTGCCACTCAAATCATTTATACAATATATTTAAGTAAAAGGAATAACGTGGATAACTGGGCTACGAAACAGAGGTATGTCGTGAAAGAACACAGGCAACCTGTAAGCGCAGATAGCTATAATGAAAAGTCCAACTGCATTTATTTTTAATGTGAATCTTGATAGAGAAATATGTGGAAATTTTGTTAACACATTTGTTGTCAGGTATGTAATACACGTTTTTGGGCCCTTAAACCACAGCACAAAACAAAAGCAGTTTCCTATCATTTAATGTCTTTTGCACAGAAGTATTTAAATAGTACAGCAGAAGGTCACTCTTATAGATAGAATATAGCCAAACTCTGGTGACATGTCCTTAGCACCTTTGATGTTGTTTTGACAGATGCTCTGTTACAAATAATTCAACATGTCAGAGTCTCTTATTAGTTACTGCATGGAACACTTTTATTCCTTCCATTAACAGGTAGTTATTTTTAGCACTTGTTTGGCACTGTGCTAGTGTGGCTAAGAGCCAGGGTTATGCTCTTGATACTCATACAGGCTCTTGTAACAAAAATGGGACCAAGAGATCTTGTCCAGGGGCTAAGAGCACATTTCCTCTTGCTCAGTGGCTATGAAAGATGAATAGCTCTGTCCACGTTCTCAGTTACTAATACTGTTTATAGTGATCTTTTAAAGAACATCTGGGTTGCTTTATTACAATAAAGTTTCTTTCCAATGAAGCAGTTTGCGTTAGTTTTAATAGCATTTGCCCTATATATGCCTTATGTTATTACACCCTCAGGCCCGGTGCAGAAAATGTTGTCTCCCTTAGAATTTCTCATTCAGTTTAACATACTTGGATCTGATATGTCAAAACTCAATAGATAGGTTTATTAATAATCAGCTACATCAGCTTTGTATTATCTTAGGAAGTAAAAGGTCATAAGTAGTTGTTATCCTACCATTTCATCAGTGGACTCTCTCCAAAGACATTATTCACTGCTTATAGAGTCACTTGAGATATAAGAAGTCTTTTTATAGTAATGAAAGAACTCCCATAATTAGCCAGAAGGCAGCCATCTATCTTTTTAAATAGCTCAGCTTGGAGGAGAACAGGATTTCAGGTGATATTCAGAAGATGAATTGTTATGACAGTGATAAAGTTGGTGATACCAATCTCTGTGATTTTTGCTGTAGGGATGTGTGTGAGGGTCCCACTCATGAAAAAAAGAAGACGTCGGTGCAGAGTAGTGATTTGTTTCTCTAGAGATATGCAAATACAGCAACACACTCTGAGGAAGCTCTAGATCTGTCAATTTCTCATAATTATTATGAACTCTATCATTACAACACACATTTATTCTAAGCTAACAACAAATATAACAAGAATTTGAACACTTTATTTTGACAATGTCATACTTATCAAAAATTGCAGAAATAGTACAAAGAATTCTCAAATGCCATTCACTTAGATTCCCCAAATTTTAACATTAACATTTTACATTTACATTATATCCCCCCCCCCCTTCTCCTCATTCTACTCTCTCCCTTTCTTTGTCTAAGTCATAAAGGTTAACATCATCAGTAATAGACAAATTTATATTACTAGCTTTCTTATAGAATAGGTTGAGAAAGATGCGACACAACTTCTAAAGCAATCCTGCCAAAAATCCATAACCTGACTCTAATCAAAAAGAATCACTAGACAAAGGCAAATTGAGGGATAGTCTACAAAATATCTGTACATGTCAAGTATCTGGATACTTTACATTTGCTATATGATCTCAACCCCTGTGTTCATAGTAGTACAATTTACCATAGCTAAGATTTGGAAACAGCCTAAGTGCCCATTAGCAGATGAGTGGATTAAAAAAAACTGTGGTACATCTACACAGTGGAATACTATGCCGCTATAAAAAAGGAACTTTTACCATTTCTACAGCATGGATGGAACTGAAGAGCATTATGCTAAGCGAAATAAGTCAGTCAGAGAAAGATAAATATCATATGATCTCACACATTTGTGGGATATAATGATCAACATAATTTGATGAAAAAGAATAGATCCAGAGACAAATGGTAGGGGAGGGGGGAGTTAGAGAGCAACCAAAGGACTTGTATGCATGCATATTAGCATAACCTGTGGACACAGACACTGGGGCAGTGGAGTCTTGCCTGGGGTGGGAATGGCTGGGAGCAGGAGGATCAATTGGGGGAAAAGGAGACATATGTGAAACTTTAGACAAATAAATAAGTTTTATTTTAGTTCTCCCTTAAAATCTGTGATTTTTGCTAAATTTGAGAAACTAGAAATTATATTTTTAATGCAACTAATTTTGCTAGTATAGGTAATTTGTAATGATGGTAACTTTCAACTTTTATCATATTTTGTTGCTATTGTGTAAATTGAGGAGTTTCATGTCCAGTTGTATCAGGCAGAGTTCCAGAAGGAAATGGAAGGCACACTCAGGGGTGTTAATTAAAGACATTATAATGACTGAAGAACTTAGGCGTGAGCAGAGTTAAGAGGGAGAATGTAGGGAATAGCAATAGGAGACGCCCTTGATACCCATAGGCCAGAAGGGGACAGGTAAGAGGGGAGTGTGAACCAAGTAAGAGCTAGCATCCTGAAAGCCAGGTGCGAGAGGGCTGGGTAAAGGCACAGAATACTGGCTCTCTTACCACTGGCTGAAGCAAACAAAAGTTACAAAGCGGGAAGCCTGGTGATGCATTGTACAGTGGTCAGCATCCGGGGCACAGAGCTGGGTAGATCTGAGGGGAAAACCAGGAACCACCAGCTCATGGGCCAAAGAGGAGAAACTTCCATTTCTTTTAGTTAGGTGAGGGGAAATAAATGTATTTATAAAGAGGTAAATGAAACTATGTTGTGTATATTATCATTGATTTCCCTCAGTAAGAATCAAAACATATCATAACCTGTCCCTTAATAACAGATATAGTTTATGTAAATAGACACTTCTCAAATTTGTTGCATCCCCAATGGGAAGACTTAGAAGAGAAGACTGTGGCAGTGGAAAGAAGACAAGAAACTGAAAATACAAAAGGAGAAATATAAAAATAAAAGAGAGAAAAGATAATAGGGGGGAAAGCAATCGTTGAAGATGTATCCCCAAGACTTCCTATAACCAAAATTATGAATTGGTTCAAGACAGTTTTGATAAACTTACAAATTGCGGGTCTATAGCATCTTAATAAGAAAAGCTGAGCTCACTCTCCCTTGCAGGAGCAGGTCCCTGCCTTTCCCTTCCCCCTTTCCTTACCTCCGACTCTTATCATGGCCTTTTCCTCTCCTAAGCTCCAAGGGCCCTCCTCCTCCCTCTGTCACTTATTTCCTGAGCCCATGAAGCTTGGCTGGCTGACGTCTACTACTTCTGTAACTTTCTAAATAAACTTTGTCTTATAATTTGAAAAAAAGAAAGAAAAGTTGAAGTCTTGTGTGCATTGGGGAATCCTACACCATCAAAGTGTCCTATGAGAGACGAGGAAGCAGCATACTGTCCTTCCGTAGTGACCTGTGTCACATCAGTTAACTAAATGTAATAATAAGCTGTCTAATTATTTCACTGGGTCACTGGGAGTCTTCGATTCGTTACTGTTATATATGTAAGCATCTCTAATATATTCAAGTCTTCAGCTGGCAAATGTGTATTATGTCACATATGGTTAATAATAGCAAATCCCACAAGGTCCCGAATTATAGGTTAAGGAACAATCTTTATTGGTGAAGCATGTAAGTCGGGAGTCAGCAACACAGTCGTGCACAGGCCTTAAAGCTGCTGGACGTGGAGTGGACCCCATCCCTCTGCTGTGGCTCTCTCTTCTTATGGCGACGTTGTCAGTAAGGAAACAGACTGGCTGAGGTTCAGGCTGCCTGGGCTAGAAGTCAGTTACTTCCATTTGTCTGGGAAAGCTAACTGCCCGGCACCTGGGGAATCTGGAGCACAAAGGAAGATACAGCCACACACACACCAGGAAAATGAAGTTACAGGTCCCTCCCCATCCAGACAAGCCTAAAAGAACCCTAAGGTCACTTTTAGATAAGTCTGCTCATTGCATCACATGGGATATTTACCATAGTTTCTTCCAAATATCCAGCAATAGCAGAACCCTGGACTATACAGATTTCTGGTTTAATGCAATCTAACATTTTCTAACACTTCGTATGCTCTTACTTTCCAATATTACATAATGATCACAAACCTACCCGTGATAGTTTTGTTCATCAAAAACATTTTCAAAGGTCAAAATTAATTTTCGTCAATCTCTAGCTAGGTTTTTTTCCATATAATTTTGCGCAATTTTTATTTTGTGAAGTTTTTTGACTTTAAATACTTTTTACAGTGTTCTATGTTCAATATATGTAACAGATGTCCACATAGAATCAAACATATCAATGTTTAGGAACAAATATGCTGAAACTCCTTAAAATTAATTTAGAAGTTATATATGACAAGTGTTTTAATAAATACAGGGTTCAGATCATTTCATATTTCTTTTTTATACCAAACATCTTAATAACAATTTAAATAGTTTCCGCCTTCTATAAAATATTACAAGGCTATATTTTTGCAACACCTCCCTAATTATCATGTAGAAAATTTGATCAGCATTGACAAGGGACTTTAATCAATATTAATTCCCCAGTTATTTGTAAGGGTGGGAGAGCTTGTAAACTGTCATGCCCAATCAGAATGACAATACTCAGGTCTGATTATGTCATGTAAAATATTGCTGACTATAGTCAATAACACCATCCTATATAATAAAAGCCCAGTGACCGAAACAGCAGAATGACCAGAACAACCGGAGGCCAGAATAACAACAGCCCCTCACCCCAGCCGGCCGCCCCCACCAAGCAGTTAGGGGGTGATCAGGCAGGCAGGCAAGCAATTAGAAGCAATCAGGGAGGCAGGCAGACTAGTTAGAAGCAATCAGGCAGGTAGAGGTAATTAGGAGCGATCAGGCAGGCAGAGTGCTTAGGGGCAATCAGGCAGGCAGAGGCAGTTAGGGGCAGTCAGGCAGGCAGGCAGAATAGTTAGGGGTGATCATGTAGGCAGACAGAGGTGGTTAGGGCAGTCAGGATGGCAGGCGAATGGTTAGGGGTGATCAGGCAGACAGGTGAGCAGTTAGGGGCGCAGCAGTCCCGGATTATGCAGGGATTGGGCCTAAACCAGCAGTCAGACATCCCTCTAAGGGCCCTGGTTTTGAGAGGGTGCAGGCCAGGCTGAGGGGCTACCCCCCTTCCCGCCCCCGTGCACAAATTTCATGCACCAGGACTCTAGTATTATATAATTGAAATTTGCTAAGAGAGTAGAAATTAAGTGCCCACCCCACACACACAAAAGGATAAATATATGAGGTATAAAAATGTTAATAAACTAGATAACAGGATTTTTTTTATAATATATACATATATTAAATCACCATGAGCTACACACTTTAAATAACTTTCAATTTTATTTGTCAACTATACCTTGATAAAGCTGAAAGTAAATAAAGGAATGAATGTATAAATTTTGTAATCCTATAAAGACAATATTCAAATTCTTTCTATATATTCTTAATTTGAAATTGGGTTATATCGCTTGTATATAATCCTGCTTTTTTATGCTTCGATTGAATATTATTACACATAATTCTCCCATGAAAGGCATAGTTGCTTAAAAATACCTATTTTTCATTGAAAGCACAGATATTTGGAAATCCTCATCATTCCCAAACAGCTGACTCTAGAAAAGGCAACTCACCAGGGTGACTTGGTTATTCGTGCACTTGTTTGCACTGCAGAGGGGAAAAGAAAGCCTACTTGATTTCTGATACTTGAGGAAATTTTACATGAGGCTAGATTTGAAAGAACAATCCCAGCAGAACAGCTCACAGTCAAGCTGAGGCCACCAGCCACTCTTGGGAGGTTGTTGATGAGTGGCCCAGATTTTGCAATTTAACTGAAAGGATAGATTGTTCATTAAACAGAAGCTTCATCAAATATTGTTTTGATATACTTTACATAAGAAAAGCTATATTCTTCACTTAACATTCACAAGTTTCTTATGTATTAATTAGTCCATCTGCCACAACAAATGTATTCACCCTTCTTTCGTATGGATTGCTGAAAAGTACCTACTTTTCTTCTATCCACTTATCCCTAGCAATAGAATGGAAAGTAGTAATTTTTTAGAAATAAGACACTTACTCACTTCATATCTGTTAAAAGTATATTTTTCAGCTTACCTGAATTGATAAGTGCAGGAACCTGAAGCTTCACTTTCCTGGTGTGTGGGATTGTAGCTTCCCTTTAGGTCTGGATTCCCCAGGTGCCAGGCAGCTAGCTTTCCCAGACAAATGGAAAATGGTTTCCCATGATCAGATATTTTTTTAATTCACCAATTATTTGTTAGTTTATCTGACTGTCTTATAACTGTTTCAAGATTGACATGATTAAGACTACTTTTTATTTTTATTTAAATACTAGAGACCTGGTGCATGAATTTCTTGCACAGGGGCGGAGGGTGTGTCCCTCAGCCTAGCCTGCACCCTCTCCAATCTGGGACCCCTCAGGGAAGTCTAACTGTCCACTGGGATTGGGCCTAAATGGGCAGTCAGACATCCCTCTCACAATCCAGGACTGCTGGCTCCCAACCACTCACCTGCCTGCCTGATTGCCCCTAACTGCTTCTGCCTGCCAGCCTGATCACCCCCTAACCACTCTCCTGCCAGTCTGATCAATACCTAACTGCTCCCCTGATGGCCCAATTGCCCCTAACTGCCCTCCCCTTCAGGCCTGGTCGCCCCCAACTGCCCATCTTGTGGTGGCCATCTTTGTGTACACGTGGCAATGGCCATCTTTGACCACATTGGGGCAGCCTTCTTGTGTGTTGGAGTGATGTTCAATTTGCATATTACCTCTTTATTAGATAGGATAGTTGGATTACAATATTATATTAATTTCAGACATACAATATAGTGACTCATCATTTATATACCTTACAATGTGATCATAGCCCTGTCTTTCCACTTGTTTTCCATCTCAGTGGTACTTTTTTAGAAGAAGAACCACATGCCTCTATTTATTCTAGAATTCCTGTCATTGGTATCTTCCTTCCCTCATTTATGCTGTTACCAGTTCTGATTGCCTCTACTAGTATATGCATAAACATGCCCGGTTTCTTACTTATCTCCGTCAGGTGGTTTAATCACCATCTCAGAGTCTAGTCATCCCACTCTGGGACCGTGGCCTCTTATCAAATACCCATCACCTGAGATTTTTCAGTTATACTCTTGTTGCTTGGTAGCAGGAGAACCAAGTCAGTTTTGGCCACAGTCATCTGAATGCCAGATGTTATAATGATAGGGGGAATTATCTCATATATTTCTCATGTTTATTATGATGCTCTAGTCCCTCACCCATTCCATTCAACAACCACTTTAGAAAAAGTATTCTCTGGACCTTGCACAAATAAAATTTCCAGCCCAGCAGGTGTGTTTTAGCAGTTGAGCACTATTCCAGGAACCAGGATGTCACCAGTTCCATTCCCAGTCAGGGCACATGCCCAGGTTGTGGGCTCAGTTCCGAGTAGGGGGTATGCAGGAGGCAGCCAATAGATGATGCTTGTCTCTCATTGATGTTTCTATCTCTATCTCTATCTCCCTTTCGCTCTCTCTAAAGATCAATAAAATATATTTTTAAAATTCTCAGCCTTCTTGAAACCCCTATGCACATAAACTTCAAACTCAAACCCTTTAATACATGGGTATTTCTTTTTTAATCTTCAAATTGCCTTTCATCTCCTCTCACCAATTTGTTCCCAACCCTCTTCATCAGTTTTTCCTCCTGAAGTCAACTTCCCTGGACTCTTCTAGCAAAAGAGCTTCCCTCCTTTCACTGGGCACCTTGAAAAGTATGGGTCTATACCCTTAACTACCTGTATTAAATGGCACACTTTTAATAGAAGGCTTCTCTAGCTCCAGTATCATTTCACAAAACACATAAAAATTATATGTAGCCAATACCATAATTAAGACTGTGACGAGAGAGTAAGGTGGAAAGAAGAAAGATAAGGAGAAGCAAGGGAAGGAGGGAGCCAGAGGATATGATGAAAAAGAAATATATGGCACCATGAAATATCAAATACTTTCTTGATTTAGGATCTCACCATTTGGAACTTTTGCTATTATCTTATTTGTTAACTTGCTACAAAATTTGCCTATAGGATTAAAATTTTAGATATTCTCTCAATATCATTCTTCTTCCTACCTGTAACTGATGATTACTGAGCAAAGCCACTACCAGAAAACCCCAATTAAGCTATTCTTTTTTCTGTTGTGAAAGGCATAATTTATAAAAAGGTGACCTTTTGGTAGGCTAACTGTATGTTGATGAACTTCAAGTGAAGTGAAAGAAAAACGAGTGTTTTGTGTTATCAGTGCTTACATTTTGTAAGGAATCATGTGAGGCAGTAGAGCTTTTAAAGGTCATAGACTTCTTTACTTTGAGGGATATTAAACAGCTTATGAAAATAGAGGTCAGCTACATGATAACTGGAAGAAAAGAGCATTCCCCAATGAGAAAGTAAGATATTAGTGATTAAATTGACTATCCCTTTTCAAGATTGTATTTGATTGTCCCTAACCACCACCTCCTCCCAAATTGTATATAAATGCCATGATTGTAAACGAATGAATGTACAGGTCTTAAGATCAATAGCTATTGATATTGCAGGACGGACGCTAATATGGTCAGCATATACTAATCCTTACAATAAGAGCTAATGATCTCACAACCTAAATAACTCTTCAGTAATTTTTATGGTTTTGAAGAAATTTTATACATTTTTGGATTTCGCAAAAATGATTCTGAGTGGCTACTAGGAACATAAATAAATAATCATTATCAGTAAGAAACTCACTTTTTAGAAATTATTTTTGCTTTGAAGATCACTAACCCAAATAAGAAATAAAAGAATACCAAAACTAGGTTAACATGGAGGCAAGGTACCTGGCCACCTTAAAGAAGAAATGAAACAAGGGTATTTTGTCTGTTTACTACTTAATGGCACACAATGTATGCAGTAGTAGGATTTCATGTGTGGACTGGAAGAAACCCTGGCCACAAGTTATTTCATCCTTTACCCTAATATTGCTTGAAGTTCCTTTTAAAGGGGCACTGTCTTCTTTCATTCTGCCACTGTTAGGAGTTACTCTAAATGCAAAGCTTATTAGAGAAGGCAACCTATTGGCATAGTTTTAGTAGATTTTAAACAGTGGAAAAGTGACCAAGAGTTCTCTTCAGAGAGGGAAGGTTATGATATTTTGCTGGAGCAGACATTCACCAGGAAGTGGGAAGCCTGGGGACCAAAAGACAATTCTTCTGAACTGACAGCCACCGGGTCAGTTTCTATAGCCCCGGAATTTATAAATACTGACCACAATATGAAACATGGAGGATGACAACACTAAACATGAGAGGCTAGCTTTTAGGTTGTGTTTTTCCATCCGTAAGTTCTCCTATCATCTGCTGACTACATGTCTTCAGGGATGTCAGTGGTGGCCTCAGCCCAGAGTGCCTGCCATCAACAATAGCTCAAGGAATGGATGAGTGTGTCTGTGGGTGTCCTATGTCTACATACTCATGTATGCCTAAAGTCATCAAGACATAGGATGTGCCATAAAGGCTGTGCCAATAAAAAATTAGCGATTGTTTTCAAATGTAGTCCATGGAGAAAAGAATCAGAGAGGAAATATACAGATTGGTGAGTGTATACACACTAGTTGGTACCCACTCAGATCTCCATCTGAAGTGTCTTACTAGTGATCCAAGAACTGTACTGGGACATATTTCGCTGGTGAGGAAACTCAATTGCTCCATTTTTGATGGCACATTAACTCTTTCAGGACCCATTGAATAAATTAGCTCCTCTAGGTCATTAAGCCTGTCTCTACAGGACATGACAATTTCTACCTGGCGTTGTATCTTTTACCCCAAAATCCCCCATACTTGCTCTGAGCACACACATATTCTTTGTCTACTCAGGGAGAGAGAATGTGTTCATTCAAATGTCATAACTGCTCTCTGATTGCAACTCAGTGATTCACTTTGCTTTCTTTCAGGGATCTGTAAGGATTCCCTGGGGCATAGCTGTTAACAGAGCCTCACTGTCTTAGTGGTCTAGAAATGGTATAATTTCAGGGGTTTTCAGTACAGTATTGTGTTCCCAAGTATCTTTTCCTATATGCAAAAGCCATCATTACTGATTCATTTGGGGTAGGAGTTGGGAAGCTACTTCAGGATTCCATAGTCCTTTATTAAAACACAACTCGCATGAAGGGACTGTGTTATCAGGACCCATTTCAGGGAAATAAATTGACAATTATTTGAGAGGGGCCTATAGTGCACCTCAGGAGGGTGTTCAGAAAGATGCACAGCGTTTGGGGTGCCACAAAGGCTGGGAGCATCATGGCCCTTAGTAAGCAGGCAAGAAAGAGTCTCACAAGAAATAATCTTTCTCTCCTAAATGCCAACAATTGACCCTACTGAGAAGCAGTTTGGGAGGCAAAAGCAAATGCCATCTCTTTCTCTGCTGTGTATGTGGCTACTTTGGAATATCATAAATTAATATACACTAAAACAGGTAAGGATGATTCCAAAGAGGCACAATATTCTCCCTCAGAGGTGTTTTAGAGCGGTGTTCCTTTCGTACGCATCTCGTAGAAGTCATCTGGGATCCTTTTAAAAATGTCAGTTCTGATCCAGGAGGTCTGGGTAATGCCAGGTTCTTGGCGTTTCTAATAATCACTTAAGTGATACTGTTGCTGCTGGTCCACAGAACACACTTTGACTAGAAATGATTTATGATGAAATGCACATGATCTTGGATAAAGCATGGTCTTGGATAAAAAGATGATGAATATGAAAGAAATCTTACAATATCCTAAAAAAATAAATTTTAGGCCCGAAAGACTTGGAGTAAATGTTGAAAATCCCACCAAGAGCCCTGGCCGGTGTGGCTCAGTTGGTTTGGAATTTTCCTGTGTACTAAAGGGTTGCTGGTTCAATTCCCAGTTATGGCACAAGGCTGGGTTGTGGGCTCAATCCTTGGTAGGGCGTGTGCAGGAGGCAGCCGATCCATGTTCCATTCTGATGTCAATGTTTCTCTCTCTCTCTCTCCCTCTCCCTTCCTTTCTTTATAAAAACAACAATAAAATACCTTTTTAAAAATCCCACCAAGGGATTGATAAATCATAAGAAAGTGTAGACTTAGCATTCTTACCTATCTGACGGTGCTAGTGAACATTTTCTGATGGCATACCTCCTGAAGACACCAGAAGTAATTGTTTTCCTTATCTCCTTCACTGTCTCCTGTTGGTGAAGCGTTCAGTAAATGTCAGTCTCATTAAATATTCCTTTACAAAATGCATAGCAGAGCTGGTTCAAACATCCCCTCCCTGCCTTCTCTTAATCTATCATGGCAGCCTCTCTGTTCTTTCCACTGAGGTGAGCAATGTCCTTTTATCTTCACAGGTCAATGGGAAGGATCTCTCAAAGGCCACCCATGAAGAGGCAGTGGAAGCTTTTCGAAATGCCAAGGAGCCCATTGTGGTTCAGGTGCTAAGGCGAACGCCTCTCAGTAAGCCAATCTATGGAGCGGCCCCGGAAGTGCAGCTCATGAACGCCAGTACTCAGACGGACATTACCTTTGAGCACATCATGGCCCTGGCTAAGCTTAGGCCACCTACCCCTCCGGTGCCGGACATCTGTCCATTTCTGCTCTCAGACAGGTATTTCGCTGTCCCTTCTCCCAAAGCCCTGTTTCTTTTCATTCATCACTGAGAGGAGGTGTTGGAAAGAATCAGTCGCACTAGTTGGTAATTATGGAGACAGGTGCTCAGTGCAGTTTGGAAAATGTCTCCACTGTGTCTACATCCAATTAGTTGTCAGCTGTCCCTGCTAGCTACTTCCTCTGGCCCAGACTGTTGCTTCTCCTCATGAATCAGACTTGCTGAGGTGCGGTGAAAAAGTCAGGCTCTGATTAGTTCATCTCTGTACTTCCAGGCATCAGACACCTTGTGCCCCTCATGAGCACTGGTCAGGGAAATCGCTTCGCTCACCAAAGCTGCCAAGAACCTCATTAAGGCTGACACAGGAGTGGCATGTTGGCACTGTGTTCTCCACTGTGGGTCACCTCTGTTTCTCCTTTTGCTTTTCTCTTCTTTAAAGGAAAAGCTACGCAGTTAATTTAATTACAGCATAATTCTCCACAGAAAGCAATTACTCAGTATATTGAGATGTAAACAAAAGGTTTTAGCTGTCAGAGAGTAAGTATAGAACTATGGAACAAAGAACTATTGAAGGAATCTTTCTTCCCAGTTTGTACCTCATGTACTCATGTAAAGGCAGAGGTATTTTATTCAAACAGTCTTACTTGTATAGTCTTGGAAGTATGTTCTGCCCCATACATTTTGTTCTATGACCTTTTAAGCAAAGAGTCAAATGTTACTGAGATTTTGATTTATAAGAGCAATAGTCTCTTTAGACTGCATTTTCATTGCCCATGGATCCATTCTCCACTTGGGAAAACACACATCTGGTCGCGCCACTTCCCCACCCTTTAGTGGCTTTGGTAAGTCTGTTCCAGTGGGTCACCTGCGGACATTAGACTCACCTGGAGGCATGGAAAAGAAATATCAATTCACTGCCCAAGTCCCGCCTCAGGCCAGTTAATAAGAATTTTGTAGAATGAGGCCCAAGCACTGGAATACTTCCAAAAGCTCCCTAGGACATTGTCATGAGTAGCTGTATTTTGGAAACTACTCTTTGAAAACTCCAGTTCCACGAGAGTAGAGGCTCTGTTTGTCTTGCTTAGGAATTTATTAATTCATCCATTAGTTATTAATGAGCCACTTAGGTCAGGCAGTGGGACTTGGTGCTGGGCATAAAACTGGGAACAAAAATAAAGTCACTGTCTCCTAGAGCTCATAGTCTAGAGGGTAAGATAAACAATACCCAAGCACACAACTATTTAATACTCATTAGCATAGCCTGATACAGAATAGCCATTCAATCAATACTTTCTTGAATGAATAATAATAGCTTACATTTATTAGCCTTCCTAGCGTATTTTAGGTAATATTCCAAGTGTTTTACACTGATGAACTCATTTAGTCCTCACAAACATTTAGAAGGTGTGTATCATATTATTACCATTTCCATGTCCCAGATGTCGAGTTGGCCAACGTCACATAGAAAAGAAATGACAGGGCCAGGCTTCTGAGCCAAAGAGGTCTGATGGCTTCTTTAACCAGTGCTGCCCTTCCTAAGCCCCATACGTCTGATCTTACAGGCAACTCTCCTAGCAAGCTTCCTAGGGCTGCAGTAGGTACATCCTCATCATGTGCCTTCAAGGCTTCTGTATTTTCCCCTTAATTGCTGCACTATTAAAATTCCCACTTTGCTGCTTTACCCAGTTCATAAGGCAGGAATTGGATTTTGTGCACCAGCCTATTCCCCGCAGTTGGCATAGGGCCTGGAAGACATTGAATGAAAAAGGTGTTCCTCCTGGCAGGGCGCCCTCCTTACTAACCGAAGGACGGACAAGGGCAACACATCAGATGCCCCAAATAGCAAGTTTGACCTTTTACCAGCCCAAGTAGGCTCTGCAGAGCCAGTCCATATTAAACAAGGCAAGTTTACCTGTGAGACCCTCAGGCAAGGTGCTTTTGCTATTTGGGCCCACATTCCTTAACCATGTATGGAGCTGACAGTAGTGAGAAGAGGCTGGTGTAATGTTTACACTGTGTGAAGATACTAAGATGGTCCTCTCTCCTTTTCCAACTAATGATGAGAGAACTAGTTTATACTACTAACTCCAGTATTTCAGAAATGACCACACTGCCAGGGCTTACAGGTCTCTTCTGCAGTGAACTTGGTTTATTGCACGTAGACTTCTTCATTGACTTTAAGAAATAGAGACGACCACCCTAGCCAGTGTTGCTCAGTGGATAGAGCATCAGCCTGTAGACTGAAGGGTCCTGGGTTCTTCCGTCAAGGGCACATGCCTGGTTTGCAGGCTCAATAGGGCATGTTCAGGAGGCAGCCGATCAATGATTCTCTCTCATCACTGATGTTTCTATCTCTCTCTCTCCGCCTCTCTCTTCTTCCTCGCTGAAGTCAATAAAATATATATATCTATATTTTAAAAAGATTTACAAATAGAGACGACCTCATGCCCTTTGCTGTTGAACTTTGCTTAGTCTTTATATGATGTAATCTATATTCTCTATCATAACATATAATTGGAAAGCACTTCTATCAATTCTTTAAAACTTTACTCAAATGTTAAGGGATATATAAAAGTCATAGACAGTTTCTTAGATTCCCCCTCATTTTCTTTACTTAATCAGCTCTGTCTGTCCCCAGGAATTTTCCACAGGAATTATGGAACCCCGTGGCTTATATGTGCCCTATATACAAGGCTTTCTAATGAGGTATCACCATGAACGGCATGAATATTTGTACACATGCCCTTTTTCTAAGAGGAGAAAACATGAGTTATGAGAGAGAATGAGGACGGTCTTGAGGAATGGTAGCATTATTAAAAAGGCAATCTGAAAAATGCATGCTTTGAAAACAGAAGTCAAAAACAGTTTGGGGCTGTGTATTATGAAATCAGCATTTTGTTACAAAAATACCCCCTTTGGGGTACACTGCTATCGCAAATGACGCAAACCCATGTATGGGCCGAGTCCCATTTGATGGATTGGTAGCAGGGCCAGAGGGTGGTATAAAGCACCATGGCCTGTCACAGAGCTCACATCAGCCCTCACGGATTGCAGCTCTGACCAGGGGCCCTTATCTCAGATTCTTTCAGAAAATCAAATTGATGGGCTTCATGTAGGTGGCGAAAGAAAAGCAATGGATTATCCTGAGCTGTAGTTCATTTAAAGCCTAGATCAGTACGGGTCTCATTGCCAAGTAGAGAAAACGAAAGTGAAATTCTAAATCAGTTTTAATCTCGAAAAAACCCCTTTTGATCCATTCCTATCATCTTGCTACATTCCCCATAGCTGCCATTCTCTTCACCCGGTGGAGCATGAATTTTATGAGGACAATGAGTATCTCTCCAGCTTGCCTGCTGATGCAGACAGAACAGAGGACTTCGAATATGAGGTAAGATCATTTTCACACCACTTCACATTTCTTCATGAAGTTACGGTTGAGGCATTTTGCATAAAAAGGAAAAAATTAATTTATTGCTGTATGAAATGCTTTGTCTAGTACATACGTATGATAAGGTCTGGTAAATATTTTTAATATTAGCTATTTGACTCTAGTATTATAAGTATATGTGGAAACATTTTTATAATATAAGTTTAAAGATAATTTGCTCACAATTCTTGTTGCTCTTGATAAATAGTATTCTGGAAGCTACATTTTTTCTTCTTTCCATAATAGAAGAGAATTTCCCAGTATAGTTTGGAAAAGAAATTGTATTAAAAACCAAGATGGTACTTACTGTTTTTATTCACTGTATTGTATTTTAATTTTATTGATAAACTAAATTTTGTTATATTAATTCCCCTTCACAAATTAAATAGTCAATTTATTTGTGACCCAAGTTTTACTCCAAAGAACAGTTCCACCGACTTTCTAGAAGGAGAGATGCCTTCAAGCCCTTTGTTATGGAAGTGGGGTTGGCCTTCACAGGGTATACCTTAGAGTGTCTGTACTATGATATGTAACAGTTCCAAAAGCCCATCTGTTAATTATTTAAGAGCTTTCACAAAAGTTAAAGGATTTATCCTAATATTGCCTCTGCTCCTGCCTTCTGTAAATCTTGGAAAGGTTTCAGCCTCCTCTGACATTTGGAAATAAAATAGATTGAGGAGGTAAAGAAGGTTTGGTAAACAGGCAGAGAGCCCATGATTACCTGCCCTTTTAATGCAGTAGATGATGTCATACAAGTTCAGCAAAATGTTCTTTTCCATTTTACAACCTGGAAATCCTGAAATCTCTTCCCTTAGGAGGATATAAAATCAAATAAAGTCGATTCAGCGAAGCTCACCTAAAGCAAATAGACGTTTATTTGAGATCTTCCCCCTGCAAAAGTCATTTCGGAGGATTACAGGAATCAGTATTGCTTTTCAGCCAGCATCTGGAAGTGTGTGCTGTGATGCCTCGTGTCTAAATGGACAGTTTTGTTGCTGTTATTGTTCATGTTAATTTTTCTCCCCTCTTCTCTGTTAAGTTGATTGAAAAGTTTTATTTTATTTTATGAATCCACTCAAGCCCTGGTATGCACTGAAATATCCATTAAGTTTTGTCTACTCATGCAAAATGAATTATAAAAATTGAGTCACTTATTCTAATAATTTAAGATTAAACAATGTTTTTCTTTCAGTTATGAATACTTTGAGTTTGGAGACTGGAATTACCTTCAGCTTTTCATTTAGCTTGTGCCTTAAAGTTTTATTAAAATAAATCTGTGAGCTGGGGGAGGGCTTGGGAGAGAGACTTGCTTAGGCCAGCAGATTAACAGTTAAAAAAAAATTCTTTCAATTAATTAGCATATCGTTGAATATTACATTACATACAGATTTCCTTTAATATCTATAGGGCTATTATAATTGAAACACATCCTCATTGTTCTTGTTGATCCTCACCAGAGGATATGTTTTTTTGATTTTAAAGATAAAGGAATGAGAGAAAGAGAGAGAGAACTTAGATGTGAGTGAGAAACATCTGTTGCCTCCCATACTCTCTCCGACCCGGGAATCAAACCCAAGAACTTTTGGTGTACCATGCGAAGCTCCAAGCAACTGAGCCACCCGGCCAGGGCATATGCTCTTTTTTGAGGGATATGAATCACTAATAGATGCAGCATCAGTGTGATGACAGTGGTAAATGCTCAGGCAAGTCTTCTGTAGCCTGTAATCTCAACTAATCACGGCATTTCAGTCATTAATTTGCTGTCAGCTGTGATTCCTTTGCCAAAGGCACCTTTCTGAGTGATTGAAATAAAGAATGTTCCTGTGAAATTTAAATAAGAAAGAAGTTATTGTGACAGGCTTCAAACATGAGACAGGGTACATTTGAGAACATCATGCCTGCTTCATGGTGGGGATGTAGACCTGGGGATAATTTACCGCCTTTTGGGAGAATAATGGTTCTATCTAGTGCTTCCCAGCCTGTTACAGTTATGGGGCAGAGATGCACATGCCGTCCCTCATGGCTACATCAGATGAGACTGTGGAATCCAGTTGGTCCACCTCTGTCTCCAGAGCTGACTGTAGCCACTACATTAAAGGGGGAGGTTTAGAAATGCTAATCTGCCTTTATGGGCAGTAAAAAAAAAAAAAAAGAAGCTAATTAATTTCAGTTAATTAGCATATTATTGAATATTACATTGCATACAGACTGTGCTTCTGTGACCAGCAGAGATGACCCCGGCTCCTCCAGGAGCTCTGTCCCAACCCAGCAGCATCAGGGACGTGCTGGTTGACCACCTCCAGAAGGACCAACTTTGGACCACTTAAAGAACATTACAGGAAACATTACAGGTCTGACAGCCAAATAAAGGACTTCATCCCAGAAAGAGATACCCATTCCTCCTCCACCTAGACATGAATACTCTTCACCAGGCAGTCGGGAAGTGGAGAGAAGACCCCTTTCCACCTGCTCTCATTTATTTGCACCATAAGTTTTTAATGAGCATGTACAGATGCCAGCTTCTGATTGAAGTTTGGGGTTGATGAAGCCCCTGCCCTAGTAGAGCTTAACCTTCAGGGGAGAGAGATAGACAATAATCAATTTAAGCGACAAGGTAGCATGTTAGGTGGTGCTAGGTGCTAACGGAGAACAGCAAGCATGGGTACGTGAGAAGGAAATGCATGGTGTTGAGATGGGGTGTTGCATCTTACACAGGAGGTCCAGGAAGGCCTCTCTCCTACCAGTCCTCAAGGCAGTAGGAGAGCTAGCCATGGGGATAGCTGAAGAGGTGCTTTCCAGTTAGAGGGAAGAAAAGTACAAAGGACATGAAGCTGGAGTGTGCTTGGTAGGAGGGGGAGTCAGAGTGAATAGGGGCCTATCTTGAGGAGCCTGTGGATTTACCACGAGATGTAAACTTGCTGGAGAAGAAAGATCAGGGCCATGTTGTGAAGCCCTAGCCCAGGAATGGGAAATGTCTAGCCCGAGGGCCATAGAAGGCCTACCAAATCATTTGATCTGGCCCTGCCAAGCATTAGGGGTGAGTTAACTAAATGTTGAACCAAATAGAGCAGGGTAATTTTGAGGTTGGTAAATTTGTATGGCCCTTGAATGTTGTTATAAATATCTAATGGCCTTTGGCAGAAAAAATATTCCCCACCCCTGTGCCCAGCCAGATCCCTCTGGCTACTGGAATGAGATTGACAGAGGAAGCCAAAGTGCGAGGAGAGGCGGATTGGATCTGGATGGTGATGGAGGAGGCACCGAGATGGTCTGAAGGACAGCGTCCACCCCACCCAGCTCACAGGGCTTTGCCCAAATGTCTGTGTTTCCATTGCTTGCCTCATCACTTTAATATACTTTATGCTGTGGTGGTTTATCTTCTTCTGACTTTTTAAAAGTAAAATAGCACAGGCCAAACACAGCTTCTGACATGCACTGAAACTAGCATAGTAAACCTACTCTTTAAGAGAATGAAAGCGTGCAGAACTGTGTTTCTGAACTTGCGAAAATGCAAACTATGCAATTATGTAGGTAATTTTGAGAGGCCTACTTACTGTTGACCCAGTGAACCAAAGCTGATCTGACTAGCTCGTGAATATGTAGTTAGGGACTTTTAGTGCTTGGGTTGTTGACCCAATAGACCAAAACAGACCTGACTGTCTTGTAAATACATATTTGGGGACTTTTTGACGTGCAGATTGCTGCATTGATAGGCTGTAACAGCCCCCTTTAGAGCTGCGGTGGACCCCAAATGCTTCTTTGGAGATGTGATAGTCAGCGTGTCAATGTTATGGGGACTGTGGTATGTTATGGACCTCTGTAATATATTAATGACACCCATATGTCACCATAGCCCATCACCTCTTTACCTCAGGAAATCATTTGATTGGGTTTAAAATTTCCCCCACAGTGCTTCAGAAAAGTCTCAAAAGACCAGCCTGCATTAAAAGACTCACAGCTTGAAATTTGTTCTCTTTAAAAAAAAATAAATGATGGCACTTATTCTCTAATTAAAAATGATAAAGGGCTTTAATTTTATTTTTGAGAGGAAAAAATAAAAATGCAACCTTCATGGATGTTTATGCCACCGAAATGCCACTGAGTATTTCGTCTGCTCTTCTTTATTTTCAACTTTGCTCATTCTTCCCCCAGAGCCAGCTAAAGGTTGAAATAAATCATAAAAAGCCCTTAGCAAGTCAGAGGCAGGTCTCAAATCCAGCTTCTACCAGAAATAATTTAAAGGGAAAAGCTTTGAGAAATATAGCGCTCTTTTTTTCCAACTCCTAATAAAGATACGTTTGCTACTGCTTTAGTTAAAAGATGAATTTTTTGCAGTATTTGCCATTAACTGTCAAAAGTCAGTGCTGAGAGAGGCAAGACAACTAATCAGTGCCACATTTTGATAATATGAAACGTTCACATTAACCAACATTTCTGAGCCTGCAGATACTCGTCACCTAAAAATGCTACTTGAAATCATTTTTCCTGCTCTCTCCAAGCTCAGGCTGAAGAAAACATACCCAACAGCCTCCATTAAGTACAGTTAGGGTTCCCCTTATGTCTGCATTGTCATCGAAATGAAAAGGCATTTAGCACTTTGCTTGAAGAGGTATTAAAGGTGGAAAGAAGGACAAGTAGATGTCAGAGTTCTGTGAATGCGTTAACTGAAAACCAAACCAGTGTCTATAAATAGAAAAGAGCATTTAGCATATTAATTAGCTTCCTGTTGGCAGTTCTCACGCAAAGCATACGTAAACCTTTGTGCTGTACTTAGAAGTGTCCTTTTGCAAAATTTAGTTGGATGCCTGGGAATATGTGCAAAATGTAAGTATATAATCTCTCTCTTGAATAGTTAAGGAAAAGAAAACTATGGATCAAGGACCCGTTCATTCAAAAAATTAACAAAGGGAATAAGAATTAATGAGATTTCAGTCATCCATTTGAGCAGCTTCAGGATATGTGAAGCCAAATCTTCCTGGTGTGTGAAGAGCTTTGTGGCTCTTTTCTAGGCTGTGAGGGCTGAGGCCTTACCTGCCTTGTGCATCATTGCATCACATCACCTGTTTCACGACGTGTGCTCAATATCGATGGATGAACGAATAAATGAAGAATTCCTGGCTGTCTGCATGGACCCACTTCTTGGCACTGCAGTACCTTTCCTCTTTTTTATACAAGGGAATTGGAAAGGAACCGAGACCTCCATGCAGTGACAACAGATATCCCCTTTCTAACAGATATTTATTCTTTACGTTTGTTTCCATTAAATACTTCAAAGGAAGGGCCACAGGGGTGGGGGAGGGGGAGACATGGAGAGATAAGTAAGGAACTAGAATTTGAATGTTCGCATGAAAATTCATCTTTGTGATTATTATTTTATAAAATCATAGTATCTTATATGTAGTATGAATTTGACATATTCTCTAATCTACCCTGGATCCCTTAATAATTTTTTTCACCAAGGTATCACTTAGCAAATTTGTGAACAACTGCAATGGATGGGGAATTGAGCGTCTCCCCAAGTAGCCAATTCTGACTGACGATCTCTGGTTATTGAAAGAAGGAAACGTATCAAGGAGTTTGAAAATCAATGATGGAAGGAATATATTTGGAAAAAATATATGAAACATAACTCATAGAGAGCCCATATATTATCCTTACATTGTTGTGTATACTGGAGAAAGAGAAAATAGTGTGTAGAGTATGAAAGTGTAGAATTCAGCGTTTTTTAATTCACTAAATGCTTTATATTTCACAAGTTCCTTTTCTTCCACTTGCTAGTCACATTGCAGAATTATTAATGAAATATCTAAAACAATTTTATACCACTTACTACTGGGGCAATAAAATCATTCATTTAAGAAATCACCTTCATAAGTTTCATTCTTTGGGGAAATTTATTGAATCGAAAAGTGATCTAGATGAAGTGTGAAAATATTTTTATTACTTGAACATTTAAGATAAGATGATGTTCACAGTCACTTTGGAGTTGGTTCATTCGAAATGTCGATTAGTGACGCCACCATTTTCTCTATTATGTCAGATTTAAATCTTAATCCTGGAGGCCAAACTATTCAGTTGTCACGTATATATATCCAGACCCTTTGAGTCCTGCTCCTCCTTCATATCACCACTGACTCTTCTCTTGTCTAGGACATTGCTCTAGGCTATTTCTTGGTCTCCTCAGGCCCCTCACTCCATAGTCTCTGCAGTCCAACCTGCTCACCACTGTCAGACCAGTCCTCCTCTAGGGCGCTTCTCATTGGATCACTCTAGCACCCTTTGTTCTATGTCACCACCTGCTTTCCCAGGCATCTTGGAGGCAAACACTGCAGGGCAGCGACACTGGAAGGAAGCCATGTGGTTTTTTTCTCTATGCCTTTACTCAGGGCCTCTCTGCAACTCAAATGCCTTTCTCAAATTTCTTTCCCACCATTAAACTCTCATACCACATTTTGAAAATATATGTTTTTGTCATTATGCCCTGGGTTATAGTAACTTACATACTTACCTTTTTCTTCTAAATAGTTGGTCTTTCTTAACAGAAGTATCTAACTACCTATCCCCAGGAGAGCCTAGCACAGGGCCTGGTAGACAGTGGGCACTCAGCAGCATTTGCAGGATGAGTGAATAAACTACTGGTCATTGTTGCCATTGTTCTTGTAAGTGCCCTGCAAACCAATGCAAAGGGTTAAATGGGGGAGGGGGAAGGAAAAGAGCTGATGGGGAGCTGAAATTTGAGATAAAGTGTGAGAGTCTTTTCTTAAAATAATTCAGTTAACAGCCTAGACATTCGAATACATAGACGTAAGCATATACTTGTGCCCGATTGTAAAAGAAGAAAATTTGCATTTTTGTTTGCCTTTCTAACAAGGAAGATGTGCATGGAGAACCCTAGTAAATAGACTTGCTAATGGACATAGGTAAAAAATGATTGGAGTTGGGTTCATATAAACATGCACCCTGGTTTCCCCTAAGCCTCCTCCAGGTATGGCTGATGCTCCAATTGATTTATGAATAGCGCCCACTTTCACCTTCAGCAATGTCCTCGCTGCACAATACTTGGTCCTGGTTTTCATACTTGTTGACTCTTCATCGAGGCTGAGATTTTGCAGTCACATTTTATATAACCCTAATACTCTAAGCAGAAATGGCTTAGAATTTGTTTACCCATATTTATTAAGTTGAACAATTTCCCTGTTACTTTCTTTTTTTTTAAGTCCTCCTTAAGGAGTGACTAGAAAAAAATGCCACAGAGTTGGAAATAGTCATCAAAGTTATTGTAATTCTTTTAAGTTTCTTACTGAAAGAAAGGAGATTAGTATTGTTGTTAATTTGGTCATGTAATTTTATAAAACAAACATGAGGCAAATTTATCTTTCGCTTCACTGATTATGACAACACTAAACCTTATTTCCTAAGAAAACAATGACAAGTAAATTTAACTCTCCAAGCTGATTATTAAACAATGTAACCATGGGTTCATTTGTTTACTAGGAATCTAGATATAATAAGAAGATTCCTTATGCAATGTATATGAATTTTATCAAAATGCCGACGTTCCGTTTTTATTTGAAGATTCTCATTGTATACATTCAGATGATTGCCTTGCTTTACTGAAAGGTGTTTGTGAGAGGTTGTGTTTAAGGTGAACATTTGCATTTCAAATCGCTTTTCCCAATGACTTCCATTATGCTTTGAAACACTGTTTTCATAGGGGCAAAGAAAGGACAGTTGTCTTTTCAATATAAAGTAAATCACCAAGAGAGATTTCAGTGTCCCTTCCAGAGGCAATATAATCCAATGGAAGGAATCTAAACAGGGAGTCTGGTCCCAGTTCTAACTCTTGTCTCTTGAAGGGACAGACCATTTATCTCTTGAATCACAGAATCCTCACATGTGAGCTTTGTGCGGAAGTCAGTGTTAGTATGGAATGACTTGTCATCATATGGTTGTCCCATGCTACTAATTTAAAATGAGACAAATTCATAGACAGAGCCTTAAAAATGTTACAAATATTTTAACATTTCAAACATATCAACCATATTTAAATATTTTTTATAACAAGGGCACATGCACTCATATGGCCTCACGTTGGTCAGTGTCTGGTACCATATTACACCAATTGGTACCAAGTTGTACATCTCTTCATAGTATCTCTGGCTTTAGCTTTAGTGTTTAGAACAAGTTAACTCATACATTTGCCAATTAGAAATGCCTCCAGCTTTGTTCTTTCTCAAGATGTTATGATTCCATACAAATGTTGGGGGTTTTGTTTTATTTCTGTGAAAATTACCATTGGAATTTTGAAAGGGTTTTCATTAAATCTATATGTGACTTTGTATAATATGGATATTGTAACAAAATTAATTTTTCTGATCCATGAACAACAGAATATTTTTCCATTTATTTGTGTCTTTTTAAATTTCTGTCATCAAAGTCTTATAGTTTTCTGTGCACAGGTTTTCCACATCCTTAATTAAATTTAATTTTAAGTATTTTATCATTTTTGATGCTATTGTGAGTGGGATTATTTTCTTTATTTCTTAGCTATTTTATTGTTACCATCAGAAACCAAAATGATTACCGTACTAGAGGCCTGGTGCACAGATTCATGCCCTAATGGGGTCCCTCAGCCTGGCCAACAGGGATCAAGCCAAAATCAGCTCTCCGACATCCTTCGAGTGGTCCCAGATTGCAAGAGGGCAGTTCTCGGGTGACACACCCTGGAATTGGGATCCCTCCTTGCTGCCAAGTGACCACAGCTCGGCAGCTCCTATGTTGAGCATCTGCTCCCTGGTGGTCAGTGCATGTGCTGGTCGTCTGGTCACTTGGGCTTTTATGTATATACTAGGGGCCCGGTGCAAAAAAAAATGTGCAGTTGGGAGGTCCATCAGCCTGACCTGTGCCCTCTCACAGGCTGGGACCCCTCTGGGGATGTCCACCTGCTGGCATGCCTGGTCAGCCTGGGTGAGAGGCTGATGGCTGTTTGCAGGTTGGCCAAGCCCCCCAGTGTGGATCCTCACCCCACTGGGGTGTGGCCAACCTGGGTGACGGGCTGAGGGCCGTTTTCAGGCTGCCCAGAGTCCCTTCAGGTTTTGGGTCCCTACTGGGGTACCTGGCCAGCCTGGGTGAGGAACTGGTGGCTGTTTGCAGCTGGCCAGGCCCCCCAGTGGCATCCCTCACCCCATTGGGGTGTGGCCAGCCTGGGTGATGGGCTGAGGGCTGTTTTCAGGCTTGCAGGCTGCCCACAGCTCCCATTGACCCAACGTCCCAGCAAGGCTGGCTGGAAGCAGGTTTCTGGGGTTTGTTTATCTTCTATAATTAATACACTGTTCCTTTAAGCCGGGGCCTAGGCAGTTAACGAAACCTCCTCTCTGCTTCAGCTCTGGCTTCTATAATGAAACAATGTTTCCCTTAGAAGTCAGGTGGGGCTGCTGTTTGCTTCAGCTCCTGAGACTTCTAGGATTGAAACAATGTTGCAAACATATTGTTCCCTGGAGTGGAGAGAAGCCCAGGCAGCTGGAAAACAGTTTCACTCCTGCTGCAACAGAAACTGCCTGTTTACTCAGCTCCCTGAGTGCCGGCCTCCATGTTGGCTGGGTTAATTTGCATACAGTCACTCTGATTGGCTGGTGGGTGTGGCTTAGGTGTCCCAAAGGGATGGTCAATTTGTATATTATGCTTTTATTATATAGGATATACTAGAGGCCCCTCTCTCAGTCTGGGACCCCTGAGGGGATGTCCGTCTGTGGCTTAGTCCTGCTCCCCATGGAGATCGGGCCTAAGCCGGCAGTCGGACATCCCTCTCACAGTCCAGAACCCTTTGTTCCTTACTGATTATCCGCTTGCTGCACCTTAGCTCTACATCCAAAACTGCTGTGCTCAGCATCCGTGAACCTGGCTTCTGGCTGAGCAGCGCTCCCCACTGTGGGAGCAGTCTTCCCCCTGGTGGTCAGTACATATCATAGCAACCAGTCGTTCTGATCATTCTGCCATAATGGTTGCTTAGGCTTTTATTATATAGATGTTGATTTTGTATCCTGTAATTCTACTGAATTTGTTTATTAACTTACACATTTTTTGGTGGGACCTTTAGGATTTTCTACATATAAGATGATATCACATGCAAACAAAAAATTTTGCTTCATCTTATCTGTTGGGGAAGCCTTTTATTTCTTTGTTTTGCCTAATTGCTCTGACAACAGGCATACTGAGAGGGAACACTCTTGTCTTGTTCTCATCTTAGAAGAAAAGCTTTCAACCTTTCACCATTGAGTATGCTAGATATGGGCTTGTCATATTTGGTCTGTATAATGTAAAGGTACAGTATATCCCACCAATACCCAATTTGTTTAGAGTTTTTAATCATGAAAGGATGCTGAAATTTGTCTAATGTTTTTTCTGCATCTATTGAGATGATTGTATGATTTTTATTTTTCATTCTAATACACTAATAGAATTATTTGCATCTGTTGAACCATCCAGGCATCTCAGGGATAAATCCCACTGGATCATGCTATAAGATTATTTTAATGTGCTGTTGAATTCAATTTACTAGTATTTGGTTGAGAATTTCTGTACCTATATTCATCACAGATATTGGGATGTAGTTTTCTTTTTTTTTGTAGTATCTTTACCGAGTTTGGGTATCAGGGTAATACTGGCCATGTAAAATGAGTTTGGAAATGTTCCCTTCTCTTAAAATTTTTGGAAGAATTTGAGGAGAGTTGCCTTAATTCCTCTTTAAATGTTTTATAAAATTCACCAGTAGAATCATCAGGTCCTGGGCCTTTGTTGTGAAGTTTTTTATTACTGATTCAATCTCTTGCTTATTCATCTGTTCGCTTTTTTTTTTTTTTTTTCATGATTAAATCTTGGTAGGTTGTATGTTTCCAGGAATTTTTTCATGTGTTCTAAGTTATCCAGTTTCTTAGAAGTTTCTCATGATCCTTTATATTTCTGTCATCTTAATTATAATGTTTCCTCTTTCATTTCTGATTGTATTTATTTGAATCTTCTCTTTTTTTCTTGATCTGTTAAAGGTTTGTCAGTTATGTTTTTATTCAAAAAGTGAACGTTTACCTTCATTGACTATTTCTATTGTTTCCCTGATCTCTATTTTATTTGTTTCTGTTATTTCCTTCCTTTTAATAACTTTGGGCTTAATGTGTTATTCTTTTTCTAGTTCCTTAGGTTGTTTATTTGAGATCTTACTCTTGACTTAATATAGGCTTTTAACTTTCCTCTTAGGACTGCTTTTGGTATATCCCGTAGGTTTTGACATGTTGTTTTTCCATTTGCTTTAAGCAATTTATTTTCTTTTCCTTTTGATTTCTTCTTTGACCATTAGTTGTTGAGAAGTGTTGTTGTTGTTTTTTAATGTATTTTTATTGCTTTCATAGTGGAAGGGAGAGGGCAAGGGATAGAGAGAATCATTGATTGGCTGCCTCCTGGCACATACCCTAATGTGGATTGAGTCACAACCCCAGGCTTGTGCCCTTACTGAAAATTGAATCATGACCTCCTGGTTGATAGGTTGACACTCATCCACTTAGCCACAACAGCTGAGCAAGGAGTGTATTGTTAATTTCTACATATCTGTGAATTGTCCAGCTTTTCTCCTGTTATTGATTTCTACTTTCGTATCATTGTGGTTAGAAAAGATAATTGATAGATGTTAAACTTCTAAATTTGCTAAACTTATTTTGTGAATTAAAATAGCATATGATTTATTCTGAAGAATGATCCATATGTGCTTGATAACATGTATTCTGTTGCTGTTGGATTGAATATTCTGAATATGTGTGTTAAGCTCATTAGTGCAAAGGATATTTCAAGTGCAGAGTTTTTTATTGATTTTCAATTTTTAATTATTGATTTTCAATGTTTCCTTATTGGTTTCTAATTGATGACCTATCCTTTGTTGAAGTCTTCTATTCTCATTTTATTATTGTCTATTTCTCTTCAGAGTTTTTAGTATTTGCTTAATATAATGACTCTTATATCATCTAATATAATAAAAGCGAAACATGAAAATGTGACTGTTACCACCAGCCAATCAGAGCGGCTGTATGCAAATTAACCCAGCCACAAACCAAAGGCTTCTGTTGCAACTGCCTGCCTAGGCTGGCTGAGCCTCTGCTCATGGCCACGCCCACCAGCCAATCAGAGCGGCTGTATGCAAATTAACCCAGCCAAGATGG
>PVJC01006018.1:0-56641 GCA_004026665.1 Murina feae | reverse complement strand
GCGAGGTCAAGTCCCCACCCACACACAGCCCCGCCCACCCGCACATGTCCACTACGCATGCAGCCTCCTGGCGATGGATTGTGACAGTGTGAGGACATCACAGCATGAGGGCTTGGCGAACACCTAGACTTTTATTAGTATAGGTATATTTTTTAATTGATTTCAGAGAGGGAGGGAGAGGGAGAGAGAGAAAGAGAGATAGAAACATCAATGATGAGAGAGAATCATTGATCAGCTGCCTCCTGCACGCCCCCTACTGGGGATCAAGCCTGCAACCCAGACCTGTGCCCTGATTCAGAATCTAACTGTGACCTCCTGGTTCATAGGTCAACGCTCAACCCCTGAGCCACGCTGGCTGGACAGCACCTCCACAGGGCATGTGTGAGGTCTGGGACTCCGGATGTGACTAGGTGTTTGCATATGAACCAGAAGCCAGGGCTCCAGGGCCGTCTCGCAGCCTCACGAGGGCGCTCACGAGCATGGTTTATGCAGTTAGCACTGCGGCTGGGGAGCAGGAGCTGCTGGGGAGGAAGCTGGCCTCTGCCGCATGAGAAAGGAGCAAGTCTCCTTCGGGTCATCTCCTGGCCCATCCTGCCGCGCTGTTGGCATCTGCGTTTGCACAAAAGCCTGCTTGCAAGGGCTCCACCGTCTCTCGCAGGCAACCTGGGGCGTTAAGGTTGTGCTTTGACACACCCTCATTTCCCACGGCACAGCCCAGTACGGTCTGTTCCATCTCATTTAGTTGCTGAGCGTTTTTTCACCCTGTCCTCTGCCTGCATATTCCGCCACTGACTTCTGTGACTACTTCACAATCCAGAACCTACCGATTTCTATGCTTTGAGACAGAAGCTCATTTTAAATCAGGCACACGGGGTTATATTTTGTTTCTTCTAATACAGTCGTGAGTTGTGGGCAAGATTACTGCTAGTAAAAACAAAATCCTCTTATACTTGTATTGCACAGTCAATTTACATAGAGCTCGGCATCCTTAGCCAATTTAATCAGGAAACGAAGACACATACACTTCAAAGATAAAGGATATTTTCATCCTTTTCCAATCACCTTGTAGACACTGTGACTAACAGTTTGATATTGGGCAGGAACAAATGTAAGAAAAAGTAATAACGCAATAAATCATTCAAAAGTTTGAAAATTTCCCAGGCATTATGGGAAGAGCCATCCTAACTAGACTGAAATACCGTTCGCTCGCTCAAACCCGTTTACATCAAAGCAGACTCATTCAATTTGCTAAAGAGTGGATTTTTTTTTCTCTCCCAAAAGCATGCCTTAATTACAGGTGTCAATTTCACGGAAGGGGACAAAACAGCCTAAGATTTTTCATCCAGTTTTTAAGGGAAGATATAGAACAGGTATTAGAGATACCTATTTAATTCATTGTATACTGCATTATAATTCTAAATCCAATTTTCTTTTCTTCTGTGCTATCTACACAGCCAATATAGATCATCAGGGTACATTTCTCACCGATTTAAAAATAGTCGGCAGTTGTAGAAATGCGTGCAAATGGAAGCAGTGTATTTTCCTGCTTCTTGTAACAAAAACAACTGTTCAGTGCCCTCCTGGGAAATACCACACTGTGGGAGACGATTAGAAGGAAAAGGCCCAAGAGGCGGGGGGTGGAGGGGAGCGCTGGGAGGCGCATCTCCCCCCCATGCAAGCATGCCCCGTGGCAGAGCGATGGAGCTTGGGGGTGAGAAACATGTTCACCTCCCTGGCAGTGCCAATCCCGCGCAGAGCCCGTTGTGGATGGCATGGCAATACCACCTGTGGAAACCCTGGAACTTAGTTCTTGGGGGACCCATCGCTCAGCTCCTCCCAAGCCATGGACGGGAGAATGAAAAGGGGCTGGAGAGAAGGCGAGCCAGCCTCCTGTGGCGGTGGGGGCCGCTGGCAGGAGCAGTGAAAGGAGTCATGAGTAGAGGTTTCAGAGCAGAGGTCAAAGGCGAAGCCATAGGTCCCTAAACGTACGTGTTCATAAATCAGAGAGCATCAAACACACGCAGGGCCCGGCCGCCGTGGCTCCATGGTAGAGCATCGACCTGGGAACCAGGAGGTCATGATTCAATTCCCGGTCAAAGGTACATGCCTGGGTTGTGGGTTCTATTCCCAGTGTGGGGCTTGTAGGAGGCAGCTGATCTGTGATTCTCTCTCATCACTGATGTTTCTCTCTCTCTCTCCTTTCCTCTCTGAAATCAATAAACATATTTTTTTAAAAAAGGAAAAGAAAACATTAAACACACACACACCACTCACTCACACTCACACACTCACACACTCACAGACACACACACTCATATGCATACTCATACACACACTCACATACACTCACAGACACACACACTCATACGCATACTCATACGCATACTCATACACACACTCACACTCACATACACTCACAGACACACACACTCATACACATATTCATACACACACTCACTCACACACACTCACAGACACACACACTCATACACATATTCATACACACACATTCACACACACTCACACACACACTCACACACACTACACACTCATACACATATTCATACACACACATTCACACACTCACACACACTCATACACACTCACACACACTCATAGACACACACTCATACACATACTCACACACACCCTCACACACACACTCACACACACTCACACACTCACACATACAAACTCACACACTCTCTCACACACACAGAGACTGTGCTGCCATGTATAGCTCCCGTGCCCTGACCCCTCAGTGGGCAGATACACGGGCATGGGCACTGCATTCCCCCCTCAGCCACCCCTGGGGAAGGCCCCTGTGGGTAGTGTCTTCCTGTCACAGACTGAGACTTTGGGGTGTGGGGAGGCCGTGGCGGTGCTGTGGCCGAGTGGGGACTGGAACCCAGGACCTCTGTCCCTGGCGTGCAGGCTTCTGACCCCGGTGTACTCGCCAAGGCTGAAAACAGGTCGTTCCGTGGTTTATCAGAGTCAATGGCAGCCCATTTTTGTTTTGTTTTGTTTTTTTTTTTAGCTTTTAAACCCTTTTTGTTGAAACTATTACATATGTCCCCTTTCTTCTCCCACTGACCCCTTCTGGGCCTACCCCTGCCCCTGCCCCCCATGCCTGCCCTCGGCCTTCAGCACTCTATTGTCTGTGCCACAAGCATACCTGCATACAAGTCCTTTGGCGGATGTCTTCCCACCCTCCCACCTTCCCCAGCCTTCCCTCTGAGGTTCCACAGTCTGTTCCATGCTTCCGTGTTCCCACGGTGGGCTAGAGGGGGTGAGGGCACTGAGGCATAGCTAGGAAATAGAGCTGAGATGGTCTTGGGATGAGTCCCTGAGGCTGAGGCGGAGGGGGCGGCCGTACCTTTTCTTGCTGGGCTTTGCTAGGGGGCGGGTTTGCAGCAGGAGCAGCGGAAGGGAAAGGGGGCTCTCGGGGTGTGTTTTTCTCGCGCCAGCATCACGGAAAATCCTCCCAGACTCTCATCTTCTTTGAACCTGACAAATGTCAGTGTTTCCTCCCTGACGGGGTTGCTGTGGGATTAATTATTTAATTGACACAATGTGCTTCCTGCCACTGCTCCTGACATCAGACACATAATAAAAATGAAAGATTAAAAATGTTAATAGTAGCCAACGCCGTTGAAGCAGCTCCAGAGAATCTTGCTGATTGAGCCTGTCCACGGGGTGTCAGTCCTAAACCCACATGTCCACGCCTGGTTCAGGAAGAGGCAGCGTCAGCTCAGGAGGAGCAGTGGAGACCCCGTTAGTGTGAGTGCCAGGACTCCCATGCAGAAATGCGATGCTTTATATTTTTATTCAACAATTTCATGCTCTATTATCAAACTTGATTTTAGTCATTTTTATGGCTTACCCCACCGGCAGGTGACTATGGTTAAGTCCAGCTTATCTTTATTAATGTTTTCATGATTTTAAAAATATATATTTTTTATTGATTTCAGAGGGGGAGTGAGAGGGAGAGAGAGAGAGAGGAATATCAATGATGAGAGCATCATTGATTGACTGCCTCCTGCACGCCCCCTACTGGGGATGGAGCCTGCAACCTGGGCATGTCTCTTTGGTGGGAGTTGACCTCGGGACCCTTCAGTCCACAGACCGACGCTCTATCCACTGAGCCAAGCTGGCTCGGGCCCAGGTTATCTTTAGATCCCGTGAAGCCGGGATGATTTCATTTGCACGGTAATGTGTGATTTGACTGGATCTCACGCATCTTTCTCTTTAAATGTCTTCCTGTGATTTATTGGGCTATGGGAACAGTTCTCTGTAGCAGCTGGGGAGCTTTCTGTAGGTGTGATGGGGTGAGGGCGACAATGCTTGTTTTGCATTCTTGGACGCTATTTTCTTTGATTCCTCCTTGAAGAGAATTTATCCTGTCAGGCCTGAGACACATTTCTTCGAAACAGCTGCATGAGGTCGTCCCACACTTTTGGAGCAATGATCAAATAAAAGATATCTCTCTCTCTCTCTCTCTCTCTCTCTCTCTCTCTCTCTCTCTCTCTCTCTCTCCACGATTACAGCACCTGTAGTATTTTTGACCGAATGCAAATGTTTAGCCACTCCAATCAGAATGTCGGCCATGAGGGTGACTTTTGAAAAAGGGGGTGTCTGAAATAAGGACATGTGATCCATAGAACCATAAGCCCCAGTGGAATACCTCTGAGCCGTCTTAACCCAACATGTTCACCAGTTAGAATTTGGTGTTGGGGTTATGAATTCCAGAATTTCGAACCGAAAAGTTCAGTATTTGTTCTTACATCTATAGAATGGCCGTGGGGAGGAGAGTTACATTTAAAACACAAGTAGCATTTATACGTCTGCATTTATACACACCTGAGATCAAAACAGAAAATAAATTAGCAAGGTCGAAAGGACAAGGGGAAGGCAGATGGGCAAGGGCAGACGCTCACTGATGTTGGAGAGGGCTCACCCCAGGCTTCTCTGCTCCTTCCTCCTGTTGCCTTGGGATTTGTCTGTCTCCTGCTGCTCACCACTGGCCCCCTGGCTGCCCCGGTTCTTACAAACCGGCCTCTGCTTCTCAGCTCATGATGCGGCAGGTCCAAGACCAGTTCAAGTGTAGCCCCCACCCTGATTTCTCAATGTGGCGCCTCCCCAGTGGGCTGCATCCTGGCTCCAGTCCGTCTCTCCTGTAAGTGTTTCATGTGCTTGACCTTGCCCTGGCCAAGGACAACCGTCTCCTGCGAAGGAAAAGGGCATTAGAGGAGCAGGCTGCCTTTGCCTGCTAAATACCCAGGACCCCAGCATGATGGTGGCTGCAATGTCGCCTCACCTGCCATCCCCCAGCCAGCGCCTCCCTCCTATGAGCTGAGCCCTGAACTCACTGGGGGCCTGAGGGACAAAGCTGATGCGGGTGTTTTCCCCCAGGGGAGGGTGCTTTCCCCCAGGATGGGGAAGAGACCTAGAGTGGGGATCAGACAGAACACCGTGGCCTTGTGGGCCTGAGAGGGGCTCTCTGCCTCCCTATGGGCCTGAGGAGCTGGTTTCCTCATTCTCTCAGGAGCTAGGGGACCCAAGCTGCTGCAGTGTCTCCACTCAGATCTGTGACAGGCCAACTAAGAGAACTAGGGAGTAGGAAGGTGTGTCCCTAGAGTCTCGTGGGACTTCCTGCGGTGTCATAAGGCACCCAGAAGAGCCGTGCCTGCTTCATGGCACCCAGCACACAAGGAGGGGTGTGGTGGTGGGTGGCTACAAACAAACACCAAGGGAAAGGAGCAATGGAGATGGGAGGGGAAATGAGAACCAAAATAAAAATTATATAAGAGAATGGGGGGTGGGGAGGCAACAACAAAACCAACAATAGCAGCTAAGTGCAAGGAGAATGCTATAATTTACAAACTACAAGGATATTATAGATTCATTGAATTAGTTGAAGGTGAGAGGGTGGTCAATGCTGAAATTCAAAATCAATAGTTTGGAAGGCAAAGGAGGAGAAATAACTCAAAAGAGACAATACATTTCCAGACAAAAATTAAGAAGAAAACACCACACACACACACACACACACACACACACACACACACCCCTAAGCACATCCTAGAAAAATTATTCTACTTATGGATAAAGTTATTTTTCAAGAATCCAGAGGGAAAAGAAAATGTTACTTTTCTTGTTCGTTACAAAAGACACACAAATAAGATGGGTGAATTCCTCCTCTGCAACAGTGGGAGCCAGAAGACAATGGGATGACATCTACAACTCAGGGATCTTACAGACAGAGAAGGGTACCATGCATCTCCCAGAGGAAATGCAAGATTCAGAACATGCAAAGAGTCAGAGACTGTATCACCAGCGTGTACCATCTAAGGAAGCACTGAAGACGTGATCCCACCGGAATCAGATGCTCTGCCACGAAAAGGAGGGGAAACAGTGATTTACAAACTAAAACTTTATAAGGGTGGGCAAACGCTGGCTTCCAGTTGTTCGTATGGAAAACAATGCAGTAATTAATCACTAATGATACAAGAATAACCTGTTTCGAGTGCTCACCACTGGAAGCCTACGTTTGCCTCACCTACATGCTGGGGAATCCCAGTGATGGCAGAGCAACTAGAAATGTGTAAGAAGCACCAGGAGGGACACACAAAAGCAGGTGACAACTACAACTACTTCCCCATCTCAGCAAGATCCAGCGGGTAGAGGAAAGTGAGAGGGAAGGTGTTCCGAAGGCACAGCTGAAAAGGGAGCGGGGTGGGGGTCGGGGGAAGGGGGAGGGTGGAGGAGGCGGGAGTTGTGGAATAGAGCCGAAGTGCAGGGAAATAATTGCTATCTTGCACTCATGTAATAATGAAAAACATGTATTTGAATATGAATGTCAGGAAAACGCAGGTAATCATTAGTAGAATAAAAAAAATTTTTTTTTAAAAAAGCACAGTAGATCTAGCTAATTAGCAGGGGGGAAAGGGGAATGAATAGCAATCCGATCAATTTAGCAACAACAGCTCCAAGGAAAAAGAGGAAACCTGTAAAATCACGAGTCGCCATGAAACAACACAGGAGTCAAATGAAGATGAACGTGAAATGAGAATGTGCTGGATTTTTTACCAAAAGTATTTGGTCTGTTTATAAAAGTTATTGGTATCTGTAAGAAACAGACGTGAGGGGAGATAGTTGAGAATAATGACAGTTCTGTAACACATCATCTGTATAGTGTACTGTGAGCCCATCATCCGGTCAGTCTTCCTCCATCTCCATTCATCCCCCCTTTCCCTCTTCTGCCTGCTCCCACCCCTTTCCCTCTACTAATCACCATGCTCTTGTCTGTGTCTGTGAGTATTGTGGTGTTTTGTTTGTTTCTTGCTTACTCTCTTCACCTTTTTTAACCCAGCCCCCAACCACCCTCCCCTCCAACAGCCATCAGTCTGTTCTCGGCCTCTATGAGTCTGTTTCTGTTTTATTTATTAGTTTATTTTGTTCTTGAGATTCCACATACAAGTGAGATCATATGGTATTTATCTTCTCTGATTGGCTTATTTTAGCTAGCATAATGCTCTCCAGGTCCATCTATGCTGTCACAAAATCTTATTAACCAATGTCACACCCAATAAATTCAATTTAAAAAAAGTTTAATAAAAAACGAATGAAAAAAGAAAAAATTAAAAGAATAATGAGATGGATAAAGATATATTAAGTAAATACAAACAAAAAGAAAGCAGGAATAGCAATTTTAATATGAAGAAGAATAGAATTTACAAATAAAAACACAAAACAGGATAAAGAGGACCAGTGAGGAAGTGATGTATTATAACACCATATTTTTAAAAATAGTTTTTACTGTATTCAGTTAGCCATATTGTTTAATGTATGCAATTTAAGACTGAAGGATGAACAGTCTTAAATTGCATACATTAAACAATATAGCTAACAGTCTTAAATTGCATACATTAAACAATATCGCTAACTGAATACAGTAAAAACTACATTAAACAATATAGCTAACTGAATACAGTAAAAACTATTTTTTAAAAAATGGTGTTAAAATACATTTGTTGTGGGACACTTTGGTCTACTTCTTTCAAAATCAGATAAATTTCAGAGACAAAAATAAGAGCAATTATATACTATTAATAAAAATTCAGCAAAGATAAATTCAGAATTGGTAACAGTCTGACAGAAGTGACACTATTTCTCTTATATCTATGGAATATCTATAGAAACCAATGTGCATTCAACCACAAAAAGAAATATTAAAATATCAGAAAAATAGACACTTCATAAATTAAAATATTTGTTCATATTAATTTAGTAGAGTTAGAAATAGATAACAAAAAGATAAAGAAAGCCCCTAGCCCTGGATTATGACACTCTTAGGCCCTGCTAGGAGCAGTAGAAAGCAATAAAATAAAAACCTTGTTCCAAAATGTATAAGGAGTCAGTGAAAGCCATAATCAGGGGGAAAACATCTTGTTAAATAACATATTTAAAGACTGAAGATCAACAGAAAGAATTTACCATGCATATCAAGACATGAGTCAAATATCAGAAAAATAAACCAAAGGAAATAGAAAGAGGTAGATATTCAAGATAAAACTAAAATTAAAAGCAAACATAAAAGTGGATTCTTTTAAAAGAGTAAGGAAATAGAAATCCCCTCATGATTCCTATTGAAGAACAAGGAGAAGAAAGTAAGGAGAGACGCTGGAGACATTGCAACAACTACAAGGGCCTATTCTTACAACAAATTTTAAAGCTCTAGAGGAATTTATCTTTTTTTCTAAGCAAAATGCAATTAGCTCAAAATTATTTCAAAACATGGAGACATGTTGCTAAAATCAGTTACCTCAGAAGAGATGAAAAGGGCCATTAGAAGGGGCACAGTTGAAAAGGAAAAGGTAGATTCCTAGGTTCCTGGGAGAATTTTACTTAACCTTCAAAGCACAACTAAGTACAATGTCCACAAAGCTATTCGACACAACACACACCAAGAAAAACAAAAAGCACTAAAGTGCACATGATGATGAAATTGACATGCCCTCCATTATAAAACTTGATTAAAACAGTACATAAAAGAAGCTACCTGGACCAAATTCTCTTCTCCATAGATGTGTAAAATCCTAAAAAATATCTATAATAATAAAAGTGTAATATGCTAATTAGATGGACAACCTTCTGGAAGCCGGGGCTTTGAGAGCCGAGGCAAGCCGCTGTGGCTGCAATGGCCAAGCCCCTTGCACAAATTTTGTGTATCGGGCCTCTAGTTTGCATATAAGAATCTAGCAATGTGTAAAAGGAGCAATAGGCTAGACCAAATTAATAACCAAGTTGTCACTAACCCTTCGTGATAGATAAAGCAAGTTGTTTTTTTTCTAGTTGGGAAATATACCCAACTAATCTTATTTAATAAAAGAGTAATATTGAAATTGACCATTTCTATGGGATGCCTAAGCCACGCCCACTGGCCAATCAGAGTGGTTGTATGCAAATTAACCCAGCAAAGATAGAGGCCAGCAGTCACGGAGCTGGAATAAACAGGAGGCTTCCATTGCACCAGGAGGAAACTGCCTGCCTAGGCTGCCTGGGCCTCTAACTAAGGCAACATTCTTTTAATTATAGAAGCCACGGAGCTGAAGCCAACAGGAGCCTTCGTTACCTGCCTAGGCCTGGGCTTAAAGCAACAGTGTATCAATTACAGAAGATAAATAAACCTCAGAAACCTACTTCCACCCTTGCTGGGACGTTGGGTCAATGGGAGCTGTGGGCAGCCTGAAAACGCCCCTCAACTCCTCACCCAGGCTGTCCAGGCACCCCAGTAGGGACCTGAACCCTGAAGGGACTGTGGGCAGCCTGCAAACAGCCATCAGCCCCTCACCCAGGCTGGTCAGGCATGCCAGCAGGTGGACATCCCCTGAGGGGGTCCCAGACTGCGAGAGGGCACAAGCCGGCTTGAGGGACACCCCAAGTGCACAAATTTTTGTGCACTGGGCCCCTAGTCTATAATAATAAAAACATAATGTGCTAATTAGACCGGATGTTCTTCCAGATGACCTTCAGGACAAACCCAGGGCTGCTAGGGAAGCCTGGGTCCCAGGTGTCTGCCAGCAGCCGGGGGAAGGAAGGCCTACTCTTGCACGAATTTTGTGACTGGGCCTCTAGTTAGATTAATAAATCAAAGTAGAAAAATGTGACCTTATCAATAGATGATGAAAAGGTATGGGATAAAACTTAGAGACCATAAAACGTATTAAAATTAAACTCAGGAAGTAGCATGAGGAGAAAAAAACAAATACATTAGTCATATGTAAGATGGCCAATTGAAAACATTAAACAGCTTTGTCAATGGTGAGACCCTAGGAGCATTCAGTTATAACTGGGATCTTAAGGAAGGCTCGTCTCCTCTCACAATCAGTATTCAAAATTGTTTTAGACATTTTAGCAATTTTAGTGAGAGAAGATATTGTTTGGGAAAAGTTAATTTAGTGCTTTTGTTAACTATATGAGTCATTGTATACCTACAAAAACCATGTGTCTCTAGCAATGAAAGTTGAAGCAAATTGTTCCTTGAATGAATATATGATAACTATATGGACATCACAGGTCCTGTGGCATAGCAGTTAAGAAGTGGTCTGTGTTTGAGTCCTAGATCTGCCACTCATTAGCTGAGTGGCAAGTGACATATTCTTGGCCAAGTAACATGCTTAGACAAATGAGCTCATTTCTCGGAGCTTCAGTTTTCTCCTATGTGGACTGTGCTTAGTTTTCAATCTGCAGTTTGTTGATAATAAAATGAGTTATTATAGGTCAGCTACTGAGAATAATATCTGATGCATGTCCCATACTATTTTTAAATAATTATTAACACTAATTGGCTAGCTTTTAAGTCAACACATTATCTACAGAATGGTAACAAAACACTATAAAATTCTTTGGAAGAAATTTTATAAGAGTGATGTGGGACCTAATATGAAGGGAGTTATAAAATATCACTGAAAGATGTAAAAATAAAAGATCTGAATAAATAGAAAGATAGTATTTTTAGATTGAAAGAATGATATAAGAATATCAGTTCTTGAAAAAAATAAGTGCATAGAAGTCAGGCTAATTTTTAATTGAAGAAAGTGACCTTAAAATTCATGTGGAGGAATAAATGTCTGAAAATAGCCAAAAATATATTTAAAAGATAAACAGTGAAGATCAAATGGCATATGTGTGTGTGTGTCTGTGTATGTATGTGTGTGTGTATATATATATACTATGAACTCAGTGTAACCACATCTATATGATATTGGCATAAACAACAACAAATTGATCAATGGAATAAACTAAAATTTCAGAAATGGATCCCAGTATATAGGGAAATTTAGTATAAAACAAAAAAAATGTTTTTTCTATTCAATAGGATTTGATAAATGATGCTGGCACAACTGGCCATCCATCTGGAAGAATATAAAGTTGGACCCATATATCTCAGCATATTTAAAAATAAATTAAGATGGATTAAAGTCAAACCTAAAAAATAAAGCAGTACGAATTCTAGGAGTTGGTTTGAGAGGCTGAATAACATAGGAAGGACTTGACCCCAGAGCCTCAGAAAGCTCCAGAAACAATGGCTTCAACACCTCACAGAATTACTTTCTCATCAAACAGAAGCCCAGAGGCAGCTGCTGTCAAGGACCCAGATTCCTCCTGGGGTGTTTGTTCTGCCATCCTTAGCCTGTGGGCTTGTCCTGGGGATGCGCAGGTGTTTGCTGCGGCTCTGTATTCCTGGGTGAGATGGAGACCAGCGAAGGTGAGAAGGCGTCCGGCAGCAGGCTGTGTCTTCTTGCTCCCCTGCGCCTTCCTCCAACATCTCTTTTTTCAGAGCTGTTCCACTTGGCTACGCTGAGCTGCAGGAGAGGGAGCATTTACTATATTTACTTTCCAGCTTTTATAAGAGGCAGGCCGGGGAGAAGGGATGGTGATTCTATGCAGCCTGCCTCAAGGACTCTATGCACTCCCTGAGAATGGGGGAAGCCATTCCAATAGAAACAGGCGATCCAGAAGAAAAAGCCTCCAGGGCTTCTGTAAGTTAAAATATTTTATATGGACAGAGAAATGCCATAAGCAAAATTAGGATATGCATTGGGAATGTGTTTTCAGCCCATAAATCACCTATCATATACATATACATATATATATATATATCCTATTTAATAAAAGGCTAATATGCAAATTGTTCCCTCTACCGGGAGGTCCACCGGGAGTTCGACCAGGGGACAGGGTCAGCCAGCCAACCTCCCACCTTGGGAAGCAGGAAACCAATGGAAGAGGCTACTGTGGTGAGAGGTTTTCCCTTCCTGGTTGGGACAAAGCACTTCTCAGCGACAGCCTCCAAGGGTGGAGTCCTGCCCTAGTGCTGTCAGTTGGGTCCTCGGAGACAGGTCACTGCACAGATGTGCCTGCTCCATCCTGGCTTCCTCCATGTCATTTTCATGGGAAAATGTATACTCATCCATGTCAACACTAACAGGATGCATTCCTAAAGCAAGGACTTGCTGTACAGCTGTGAAGTTCCAGCCTAGTAAGAACCTTAAAAAAGAGCAACTTATTTATCAACTGCTTTACTCAACACTTTACTCAACATTGCTTTAAAAGTATGTGGAATAAACACAATAAAATCTATTTATAGAAATATAGGAAGAGCCCTAACCGGTTTGGTTCAGTGGATAGAGCATCGGCCTGCGGACTCAAGGGTCCCAGGTTTGATTCTGGTCAAGGGCATGTACCTGGGTTGCAGACACATACCCAATAGGGAGTGTGCAGGAGGCAGCTGATGGATGTTTCCCTCTCATTGATGTTTCCAACTCTCTATCCCTCTCCTTTTCTCTCTGTAAAAAATCAATAAAATATATTTTATTAAAAAAAAGAAATATAGGAAGAAAAAAAGGAAGGAAGAAAGGGAGAGAGGAAAGAAAAGAGGGAAGGAGGGAGGGCGGCAGAGCAGGCAAAATATTGACAAGTTATCTTTGAAGAGTGGGGCTATGAGGGGAAACCTGCGGATTTTAAATCACCAAAGGTCAAAGGCCAACCATCATTCCCCGGAATCGACCTCGAAGGCTGGGTCTGCACGCGGTGAGTAGGAAGAAGCGCCTCTCAGACAGGCAGGTGCAGGTGTGAGTGTCCCGCTGTCTTGCATGTGTTCTCAACTCAGAGTGAACTCCGCTGTGGGAGCTACGGTGGGAGATGGCAAAGGCTCTGAATTAGTTTGGGGATGAAATATAAACCGAGAGTTCCGGACACTGAAGGAAAGTTTACTCATACGTCCACCCGCGGCTTATCCCCCTGCTTCCTCCTCCCTGGACTGCGGATGCTGGTCTGATGTTCTCCGCTGCGCTGTGTTCCAGCGGCTGCCCCTCTCTGCTTCTGTCTGCACAGACGTATCTGATAGAAGGTCTTTGAGGTCCCCGAAGTCCACATTGTAAATGAATCCAACTGAGACCAAAATGCACTTAACACATTCCGCAGCCCAGAGCGGGTGAGTTCAGCCAGAAATACCCAGGGTCAAACCCCATCATTTCTGGTTATTTCACCTCATTTCTACAAAGCTTTTTGAAAACCACAGCAAACAAGTAAATGTGTTCTTGAGTGTGTTTGCAACCATGGAGTGAGTAAGCAAAGGGAGTTGAAGCGGTCATAAAAAGGACTACACGTAAGAGAGAAAAAATGATAAATCGGACTTCATCAAAATTAAGACCTCTACTCATCAGAGGATATCCTTAAGAAAATAAAAGGGCAAGACACAGTCGGAAAGTTGTACGTGCATGTACATGCGTTACAAAGGACTTGTATCCAGAGTATATAAAGAGCTCCCATAAATCAATGACCAAAAGTGCAGTTTTCAAATGGGCAAAAATCTTATGACAGAAACTCCACAGAAAAGACAAAAATGTTTAATTAGCACATGAAAAAAATGCTCAACAGTATTATCCATCAGGGAATCGAAAATCAAAACCACAATAAGACACTACCACTCACCCATGAGAATGAATAAAATTACAAGAACCAAAGCAGCAAATATTGGTGAGGATGTGGAATAACTGAACTCATGTACATTGCTGATGGGAGTGTAAAAATTTTAAAAAGGCACAACTTCTTTAGAAACTGGCAATTTCTTACGTAAAGTCAAAAATAACATCTCCCCCCAATCCCTTGACCCAGCGATTTGTGTCCCAAGCATTTACCCCTAACAAATGCAAGCGTTATCTTCATAACCGGCCCAAACTGGAATCGCCAAGTGAACGGAGGCAAAAGATTGTAGCATATTCATGCGGTAGACTACAACTTGGCTGTACGAAAGAATGGCCCACTGATTGATACCTACCACAGCCCGGGAGAATCGCAGCAACATTCCAATAAGATAAAGGATACGAGTTCATACTGTTTTACTTTATTTATACAAAGTTCAAGGACAGAAAAAAAATGAATCTGTCGTCCAAGAAGTCAGGGCCCGGGTTGCCTGTGGGGCTGGGGGTTGACTGGGGGGATGGGAGAATGTGGGGGAGGTGATAGATGGGCCCCATTTTGTTTGGGCTCCTAGTGGATGCATTTGCTAAAATGCACCGGAATGCAACCTTAAACTTCTGCGCTTCAGATTTGTGGATTTCACTGCAGAGAAAATTTACCTAAGCAGCAATCCCTTCAAGGGCAAAAGCACACCCTGACCGGTTTAGCTCAGTGGATAAAGCATCAGCCTGCAGACTCAAGGGTCCCAGGTTTGATTCCGGTCAAGGGCATGTACTTCGGTTGCAGGCACATCCCCAGTGGGGGGTGTGCAGGAGGCAGCTGATCGATGTTTCTAACTCTCTGTCCCTCTCCCTTCCTCTCTCAATAAAATATATATATTTTTTAAAAGGACAAAAGCTAATGAGCATGTGAAATGGGTGTGGTTGCTCCTGGAATGTTTGGGGTTTGTGCTCTCCCTGTTCTCCAGCTTCACCAGTGGGGAGGTTTCATGTGGTGCTGGGGCAGCCGCACCCTGTCCCTGCTGAGCCTCTGTCCTCCTGCTGGTAAATGCAGTCGCTGCTGCATTGAGTGTAAAGTTTTGCTGGATGAAGACATCTCGCCCATGAAGGCGGTAGCATCCACAGCCCGCTCAGGATTGTGCTGAGGGAGGCTGAGGGATGGGTGGCATACACGTGGGACTGTGCCTTTCAGGTATTTCCATCAATTTCTAAACAGAAAAAAAAGCACCCATTTTTAGATCTTAGATCTTTTCTTTGACAGCTTTATTGCCAGAATATCACTAAAATGCTAAATAATTTTAAAATCTTTCTACGTGCTATATGTCCCAGAGAGGACAGCGGAATTAAATTCCTCTTTGTTAAATGTGAACCATGAAAGGAATACGCATCGTTTTAGAATGCCACCAGGGGCCTGGGGCAGATGTAAAAATAATGGGAACAAAGGCGTTAAAGATACGAATTCTGTGTCTTTCGGTGCCATTTTATTCCGCTTTGGAAGTGAGACGGACAGACATTATTTTCTCTTACTCTTCTTATTTCTGTTATTTATTTGCTTTTTTTTTGCATTATCAAAATAGATGGCACATCCGGGCATGCTGGAAATCGCGAAAGAGGAAGATTTGAGAGCCAAGAGCAAAATGCTTTTAATTGTAAAGACTGCGATTTAGTTTAGTCTTGGATGCCATTATGGTGAATAATGGGAACGGATCCTAGACTTCAAAAGAAATATGACCATATGGTCTTACCATTCAGCTCCTAATGCTGCTATGAATTTCCAGTTCTGCCCCAAACGTTTCATTTCCCCAGCGTTCCTCCTCACCTCTGTCATCACACAAACACGAGAGGAATCTACACCCTTTCCCCGTGTTTTCTGAAACCGTCCTCGCTGGCGCTGAGCAGACTCTTTCTTTGTGAAAATAGGGTGGTAAAAAGAAAGACCAAAACCTGCGCATTAATGAGATCCACTGGGCTAATTACTGCGACTCTGAAGTTTATGACTTTTAAATATTAACTCCTTAGAATGATTCATGTGGAGATCGCAATGATTAATCCGCCTGAGTCACAATAAATGTCAGCGGCGGGATTAAGGGGTTTAGAGGGTCATGTTTGCCCAACCTTAAACTTCTGCGCTTAAAGACACAAGTTAAATGGCCCCAGTTTATCATTGTTTCCAGTTAATGTTTCCCTCCCGCGCTCCCTCCCCAGCTCCCCGCGCCACTGATGGTTAACTAACCCTGGCTGTTAACTGGGCAAGGGCTTCTCTGTGGCTTGGCGGCCAACTGGTTTTGTAGATTACCTGCTGGAAGGTGTGAGTAGATAAAGATGGCTTAGAGCTCGCCTCTTGACACAGTGGGGGGGTAATCCTCCCCCCCTTCACCCCCCACCCCCCACCTGGCCTTGATTAGTCTGCTGTCCTGAGCCCCTGCTCCGGATCCACGTTGTGAATCACTGCACAGCTTCCTTCACAATTTTTTAAAGAGAGAGTGAAAGGGAGGGGCAGAGGCAGAGAGAGAGAAACATGGATGTGAGAGAGACACATCCACCGGTTGCCTCCCACATGCACCCTGACCAGGGCTGGGAATTGAGCTGCCAACCGATCATAATCAAACCCGGGACACTCTGCCCACTGAGCCAAACCGGCCAGGGCTTCCTTCAGAACTCTTGCAGAGCTGCTGCTTCCTGCCAAACCGCACGCATATTGATAGTAGTCCCACCCGCGGCGTCCCTGGCAGACTGCAGCAGGTCTGTTGGAGGCATGTTACCATCCCTGCGTCTTGGATGCTTCCACAGCAGTAATGACTGAGAAAAAGTAAGAAGCAACTTCACTTCCAGAATGCACTTGATCAAAACCAGTTTGAGAGTCGTGTGTCTAATGCCGAGGGGCTGCCAGGATCAGACACACGTGCCCTGCTTGTGGCTGGGAATGGAAATCCCTGTGATGGGGGCTCATGAAGACACTCTCCTTCCCCGTTCGCAGACTCGGTGCCTGCCTGCACCCATTCGGGTTTTCCTTCCAATCCTACTTCTCTCCTCACAAACATGTGGATTTCCTTCTCGCGCTTCTTGTCAAGTTAATTTTATTTCATTTTTAAAATTTAAACCATTTTTTTTTTACTTTTCAATGACACTTGACATACACTATTATATTAGTTTCCGGTGTGTATACCCAGTGATTGGACATTACCTAACTTACTAAGTGATCACCCCGATAACTCGCGTGCCCATCTGACACCCTGCATAGCTATGAGACTATCACTGACTATATCCCCTATGCTGAGCTGCACCTCCCATGACTTTCCATAACCACTGATTTGTACTTCTCAATCCCTTCAACTTGTCACCCATCCCCCACTTGTCCTCCCATCTGGCAACCATTAAAATGTTCTCAGTATCTATGTGGCTGTTTCTGTTCTGCTTGTTCATTTATTATTATTATTATTATTATTATTATTTTAGATTCAGTTGTTGATAGATATGTACTTATTGCCATTTTATTGTTCATATTCTTTTCTCCTTCTCAAAGAAAATCCTTCAACGTTTCATGTAATACAGGTTTGGTGATGAAGAACTCCTTTAGCTCTTTCTTGTCTGGGAAGCTCTTTATATGTCCTTCGATTCTAAGTGATAGCTTTGCTGGGTAGAGTCATTTTTTAAATGTAGTTTTGTGTAGGGACTTATACGTAAAGATTTATACCCTCATTGAAATTTCTATCGCATGTTCAAAGATGGGTATTCTGTTCAAACAGTTGACAAATTTAACTTAAGAAGGTTGGAGCGTTTGGAGTATCCTATAAAATATGCATTAGGACTTTAAGGGGAAAAGTTACATACATTTCTATTACTGTGTGATCTCCTTATCATTTTGCAAACACAGCAGGAAAGGGAACTCCAGATAAGGTGGTGGTGACACTAATTCTACAAATATCAAGTAAGGGCTGTTTGCCCAATTTGTAGTTTTGTGTTACACTGCGCCCTTGGAGGAAATGTCGCTCCATGTCTGAGAACAGAAAACTCCATCCAAGCTCACAATGACAAAGGAAAACACCTGAAACAATTCTAGATTATTTCTGTGTGTTAAGTTCCTATTGATTCTTCTCTCCATTCCCCATGCTCAGTTTTGGGGTTTGTTACTACATAAGAAGTGGTTGTTACCCTATAATAAATATATTATCTTTTTCAAAAACCCATATATGATAATAGGGAAAGGAAACATTGAAATGATATTTCAAGAACTGAGAACGAGACCAACATTGCTCCTATCTTTCTTATACTACTTCCTTTCTTTACAATAAACGAGGAAGGTTTTTAAAGTCCAGCATCTCCAAGGGAACGTAATAATTATTTCTAATTATTGAACAGAAGCTATTAACAACAAGTGAGGAAAATATAGTTTTAAAAAGAAGATAGACTTTAATTTTTCTTTATGTTTTGAAATTAGTGAAATTATGAAAATTAAAAATTCAGAGCTCTAAATAAAGAATTATTCATTTCCTTCACTTACAACTCCTTCTAAATGATCCATCAGAACAGTTTGCTAACTTTCCTCACTTTTATTCATGCTCAAAACCAGAAGCACTTATGTAATTCGTTGGCCCTCTACCTTAGTTTCCAAAAATGGGACCATACTCCGTAACTTGTATTTAAAATATATGGAACAGGCCTCCCTCCAGATCTGAGGATATAGGCCCAGCCTCACTCTGTCTTGTCTGCTAGCCACATGCAAGGGGTCTACAACTTACTCAGCCACTATCTTTATGGTAGGCTTTTCAATTAATTTATTTTTGCAGCCGTGCCATAGTAAACCTGGATATTTAAGATCAGGATATTTCATTTCTATAGGGTATCATCTCAAATAAAGTAGACTTTTTGATCTGAAGATATTTTTAATTTTAATAAAAAAATCTTTTCAAGTGCTAAAGCAGCATAGAAGACAAAGGAAAAAATGATAGCATAAAGTAATAATGGATTCTCGGAGCAGGCACATGGGATCATCTGCTTTTAGGAGAACAGAGATCCTTGGTTTGTCCCCCATATTTCAAATACCCATGCCCCATAGCCCACCTCCTCATTGCAGAGTTGCTGTGTGGCACAGAAGAGAATCGACAATAGCAATGATAAGTGTTTGTGAGGACATGTGCAAATCAAGGCCCTTATATGCTGCTGGTGGGAATGTAGCAGTGTACAGTTGTGGTGGGGAACTGTCTGGTGCTTCCTCAGAAGGCTATACCTAGCCCTAACCAGTTTGGCTCAGTGGATAGAGCATCGGCCTGTGGACTCAAGGGTCCCAGGTTTGATTCTGGTCAAGGGCATATACCTTGGTTGCGGACACATTCCCAGTAGGAGGTGTGCAGGAGGCAGCCGATTGATGTTTCTCTCTCATTGATGTTTCTAACTCTCTATCCCTCTCCCTTTCTCTATTTAATTTTTTATTAAAAAATCAATGAAATATATTTTTTAAAAAAGCTAACCCAAGAGCAACTACCTGACCCAGCAACACGTCCCATCGATTTATAGTAAAGAGAAAGAAAAGCGTATGTCTACATCAACATTTGTACGCACTTTATTGAAATTGCCCAAAAATGGTACCAACTCACATGCCCATTATCTGATGAATGGATAAACTGTGGTCTATCCATACAATGGAATATTACACGAGTATAGAAAGGAATGAAGTACTGATACACGCTACCATATTGATAAACCTTGAAAACTCTGTGCTAAGTAAAAGAAGCCAGTCGTAGACGCCCACACATTGTAGCATCGCTTTTATCTGAAATGTCCAGAATAGGTAAATCTATGGAGACAGAAGGTAAATTACTAGTTGCCTAGGATTTGTGAGAAAAGGAGAAGAAGAGGCTAAGGGAGAGATGACTGACCATGGATGCCAGTTCCTTTTGAGGGTGACAAGAGTGTTCTAAAACTGGTTGTGATGACCGTTGCACTCATGTCCCTCATGTGGAGTCTTGCTCTTTTGAACTCACAAGTAGATGCCTTGCCTGTTGGTGAGCATCACTGCATTGCAGCTTTCACAAAGCCGTTTCTGCTCTGACTAGGGTGTGGACACTACATGAGGGAGAGACAAATCGCTATCCAATCCCCTTCTTCTGTGAAAGGGCTAGCTGTGCCATGTGCCAAATTCACTTGAAACATTTGTTCTCACATGGTCTTTTCCTCCTTGTCACATACCCACATGCATTTTTGAAAGCGTGGACTTCTTTTTAATGATACAGCCTTCCTAGGTTGTGTTCATTTCTTTTACATATTTTCAAATGAGTATTACAAACAAAAATGCCTAATCTCATCCAAGCTAACCTTACCTTTTAATCACAATGGATTTCATCCTTGGATGAACTCGATTCTGGCTGCAATTTATTGCTTTGGGACTGTTTCAAATTGCAGTGGGAAACTGTTGTTGGCCCTTCTGATCAAGGTCACTAAAATCAACAAGCAGGACTTAAGTACTTATTTCACCAGCCTCAGCCAAACAGACTTCACATAGAGACTCCAAAGAGCAGAGAAAGAAGTTAAGGAAATGCCATTAGAACCATGGCAAAGACCCCAACGCAAAGAAGCAAGCCATGGCAAGTAAGATAAATGCATCCTTATCGCTTTGTCTATTGAAGCCAAAGCTGATGTAAGACATGATGGTCAGGTTTTTAGCCAGGATCGAGACGCATCTTTGCTGCCTTTTTCTGTCTGTGTCTTTCCACTTTCCACAACCCCGCCCAACCCTCTGGCTCAGTGACCTTGAGTCAGTTGTCTTTGCTCATCTTCCCTCTGCTGGTTAACATTGCCTGCGTGTGCTTTCCAGCTGTCTGGCCCATATTGCTAAACACTACTGGATTGTGGGAAGTAACCTCATAGACAAATTTATATATATATATATATATATATATATATATATATATATATATATATGACTAAGCGACCAACCAACCATTTGACCGTTCAACCAGTAGCTATGTTGTGCACTGACCACCAGGGGGGCAGACGCTCAGTGCACAGGCATGGAAACATGGAACATACTGTTGAATCTCAGAGGGAAGCGGGGGGTGGGGTGGGAAAAGATTAACCAAAGATTTTATATGCATATTAGAAACCTGGTGCACAGATTCATGCAACAGTGGGGTCCCTCAGCCTTGTCTGCAAGGAACGGGCCAGAACTGGCAATCCGACATCCCCCAAGTGGGCCTTGATTACGAGAGGGCTCAAGCCAGGACAAGGGACCCCATAGTGCACAAATCTGTGCATTGGGCCTCTAGTCCTATATAATAAAAGGGTAGTATGGAAATTGACTTATCTCAATGATGGGCACTGATCACCAGGGGGCAGATACTTAATGCAGGAGCTGCCCCCTGGTGGTCAATGTGCTCCCCTGTGCTCACAGTCTGGGATGTCTGACTGCTGGCTTAGGCCTCGGGAGCAGGCCTAAGCTGGCAGGTGGACATCCCCCACTGGGTCCTGTACTGCAAGAGGGTGTAGGCCAGGCTGAGGTATCCCCCTGAGGGTAGGAATCCATGCACTGGGCCTCTAGTTCTAGTATAATAGGTGTTTGTATCAAAACAAGGAATCTTACAAGCAAGCATCTATCACCCAAAAGGACGAATGACAACAGCAGAATTTGAAGCACTGAGTCAGGCAAGGGGAAGAAAGGTGTCTGGAATGTGGGGGTGGGGTGGCTATTCTGAAGTGATTTGGCAATGATCCTCTGTCCACCCTCGAATTGTACATTTCTCTATGATCACTGTGATTACTGTCATTTACCCAGGGGTTTATTTTTAACCTATGTCTTGTTTAGCCTTTCTTTAATGCTGTCACGTTTACAAAAAGCATCGCTTAAACCAAATCATGCCAGCCCGGAAAAATGGAAAAGTAGAGTGACACAGTGACTGGAACACAGCTAGTAACTGGCTTTAACTTAGGTTCACTGGAGGTCAAGTTCAGTGTTCCTTCCTCGTGGAAACAAAAGCAAACTTGAATTGTGCAAGGGAACCCAACAGCTTGCCTGCTAGCTTGCATTTCAGAAGCAGCCCGGGGAGTCCTGCGTCCCTGAGATACTGATTTCCCAGGCTCAGCTTCTTAAGGAATTTGGGATGCACCGCGTAACAGTGTGTAGGGATCATCGGTTAGATATTCATTTGCAAAGTGAATTGTGTTTACTTACCCGGATAACCAATAGCAAAGACTGCAGTGTTCTGCTTTTCTTCACCTCATAGATTTTTGCATCAAGATGGCAACAGTGTGAAAAGTCAATAATGCGGAAACGTTTCAAGTTACATTTCAGAGACTCGAAAGGGAGTTTTTATTGTCTTTTAACTTCTTTTATTTTTATTCTGCAATGCGGCCACCTCCCCAAACACAGGAAAGATGCCAAGGACCCTGTCATTCATTCTCACGCTGTAGACACGAGAGTGTGTGCTTATTTACAAACATCAGCATGTCAGGTGGTGATAGTTAACTGGTTTAGTCCCTTTCTTCCCCTCTCCTGATGTGATGCAGAAGTAAGAGTAGGGAAGCTCTTCCCCAGCCTTTCCATTAACTGTCCGTGACCTTGACTTTTGTTGGATGTGGATTTGTAAGCACAATCCACACTAACTCTTAAATATACCCGCAGCCGGGTCGGGTCCTGCCTCGGGAAGCTTGAGCAGTGGTTCATGGTCAGCAGGCTATTTCCCTGTTTTCCTCCCCATTTTTTTCTTTCTTGCTACTTCCTTTTTGTGCATACTTTTTGGTTCAGATACTTATTCACATCTCTCTGATAAGCACAGTTTGATTGGTAGCTAATTGTAGCAGCAGATTTTCATTATTGATGAGTGTCATTGTCAGAATCCATTTGGAAGTCTGGCCGAGATGTAGCCGATTCCAGCTTCTGATATGACCGCAGAGTCAAACGATTAACCGCACGGTTCAAATGTGTGGAGGCCTGGAGGGCGCTAATGTCTTTACTGCCAAATAGTTACTGTATTGCACTTCAGGTTTGGTTCATTTTTCTAGAAGATTCTACATATTATTTTATCACAAATACTACATAATACCTTAATATACAGTGGTGGGCAAAAGAGTAGGTTTATGTTTGTGAGTATGTGAAGTTTACAGAGTTTATTCTTGTATTATTAGTTATTAACTGTTGTATTATTTGTTGGTACTGCAACTGCAAACCTGCTTTTGTAACCCCTGTATAATCTATGTCATTTCTTACGCCAGCCAATTAACTTTACGAAATAGCAGTAGGAAGATGAAATCTATGAGTGCTATAAATGTTCACTATCCTTAAACAGTTTGTATTAGGTGGCAGCATTTAAATCGGTCTTTATAGACTTTTTTTCTTTCCATGTATTTTGATTCTGGGTGGCACCTAAGTCTCAGGCTGTCCCATGCCAGCAATGAGCATGGACGAGACACCTGTACCTACATCCTACAAGCAAACACTTCTCTGTCTTCTCATCCATAGTATCATAAACATGCGAAATTTCAAAAATAAATTCAGAACTGGAAACATCATTAATAACAGCGGTCATTTGAAAGTGTCACCTAATTTAAACACTTTTGCTTTAACTTATTGCAGTGTCAGGAGTTTTAATATGCTCCATTTATTAGTAAAGGCCTGCAGAGTTCACAGCCATTTATTCTGCAGGGGACTTGATTTTATCATTAATTTTTAAGGACGTAATACTCCCGGTACATGTTCAGGGTGCACTTTATTTGCAAGAACTGGTTTATTCTCATCAATACAGATGTCCAGGTGTTGATTAAAGCAAAACATTTAGAAAATCAGATGCCGGCAAATTTTCAAGACATTATACTTTGAAATTGAGTATATGTCCACCCATGATATATGCTTGTATTGGTGGTGAACGTAAGGTGGAAGGGACACTAAAGACTGACCGAGCCCCCTTTTCTACTTATTCTTGGGGGCAATCTTTTAACATCTGCGTAGGAAAATGCTATCATTTGAGACTAGCACCCAGACACAGAAAATAATGCTGATACTTTCTGTTGCTTTGTAAGTCTGCGGAGCTAAACTCCATGCCTGAGAGCAAGTCCTTTGGGCTGCGTTTTCCTGGTCTCGGGCTCCCTAGCCTACCTGTCTGGGGTGCTTATGGATTAAAAGGTTGACAAAGAAGCTCTAGGTGGGATGGGTGGAGAGTCAGTGGTGAGGCCCACCTCCAAACCCCCATAATTACACCCCCTGATCCCTGTGCCAGGCAGCATTAGTGTAAACACCTGGTGCCTATCGCTGAGAAACCTGGGTGCTTGAGTGTGTATTGTTTGGAGAGTTTCTTTGAAGAAAACAAAAGCACTGGAACTACAGCTGAACCTGTACTCACTGGCTGTTGTCTCTTTTTCCCCCTGATCAGGACAGAATTGTACCCTAAGGCAGTTAGGCGTGTGTGAACCAGCAACTCGAAGAGGACTGGCCTTTTGTGCAGAAATGGGGCTGCCCTACAGAGGTTACTCTCTCAGTGCAGGGTCCGACGCCGACACCGAGAACGAGGCGGTGATGTCCCCGGAGCATGCCATGCGGCTGTGGGGCCGGGGCGCCAAGTCTGGCCGCAGCTCCTGCCTGTCCAGCCGGTCCAACTCGGCCCTCACCCTCACCGACACGGAGCACGAGAACAAGTCGGACAGCGAGAACGGTGAGTCCCCTTCTGGCTTTGTGATGGCGGCGTTCAGGGCTTCGGTGTTGATGGACGGCGGCGGCTTGTTCTTCTCCCTCTCTTCTTTCCTCCTGGCCTGCCTTCTCTTTCTTCCTTCTGCCTTTTCTTTTGTTTTTAAGGCAGTAGAACTGGAGAAATGACCTTGAAGAATGCTTTTTTTTTTTTTTCCTGGAAGAAAGGTCAATATTCGAAATGAGGTTGTTCAATTACGCAAGGGGTCTATGATGTGTTCGTTATCGTTTTTAAATAACAGTTTAATCGTGTACAGAAGAAAAAAAAGATTAGCTTTGACTTATCTTGGACCATGTCACCTATTATCCTCTGTAGGGCCTCAGAGCAAAAGGCGATAAAGTTTACCCCAGAGCCAGCTTGCAATCAAACATGTCTTTGTAGATTCCTCTTGAAGACATCTCAAAGAGGCTGCGGAATCTCCGGATGGATGAGTGAGCACACAGAATAGTTTATTAACCGGGCTCAAGTGTCTGAAGAACAAATTTGATCATGCTTCAAACTTACTAGCTGATGAGAGCAATTGAAATCTGAGGGAAGGGGGGCGTGGCCTTTGATGTGCTTGGGGGCTAGATTACTATGCAATTAAATCCATGCACAAAATTGGATTCCAGGCTCTCCAGACAGCAGCTGAGCATGTGGTACGGGAAAATGCCTTTAGAAAGCACGGGGACTTTTTTCTGACTGCCTAATGCAGGAGGGTAGGGCGGCTAATGTATATGCGATTACAGATTTCAAGGAAAACATAATTTTCAGTTGGTGCCGCTTCTAGGAAGAACTGGGGTGTCAGCACCAACGCATCAGACCACAAAACGGTGTCTCTCCTCCCGCCTGTCACGTCGGCAGAGTCCTTGCTCCTTCAGTCCGGCAGTGTGTGTATCGTGCATCTGAAAGCAAAGAGAAAATTACAGTGAAGGAACAGCATGCCATTTGAAAAGAAAGACCGTTGTTTTGCCAATGATAGTTCATTTTTATGATTTGCTGAGTGAATCTGGCAGCTTTGCTTCATGGTAGGAAAGCAGTCGTGTTGTCATTTGCGCTTTAGCTCAGGGAGAGTGTGAGGTGGTACCCAGCGCCTCTCCCTCTTCTGCATCATCATCTTTTTTCTGGTCATGAAACTACAGTGTAGCTTAGGCAGTGTCTTATGTGGAGTCCTTTGGCGCATTAGACCAAAGTCAAGATCAATTAGCCATGCGCACTCACTGTGTTCATGTTGGAAATGTCAGCTTTGGGTGGAGACTGGCTGTATTCCAACCCCAAAGAGAACACAGGGGCGGTGCTTGCTGACAGCCTCCATTTCTCTGGCTGATCCTTTCACCTCGGGAAAACCAGGTTTCTACCCATGTTCATTGTGGACTCAGAAGTCACTCGCCGTGAATGCACGCGAGTTGGCATAACCTGTGCTTCCTGTCCGCCTGCGTCTGCCCGTAACAGTCCTTGAGCGATCGCAGGTACAATGCTCAGATTCAAATGTGGCATCCGGCGTTTGATTTCCCTAAAATGCACGGTAATGTGTACGATGGTTGTGGGAAGAAGAGCGGGATGCGGGAGGCTGACGCACGTGGGGCTAATGCCCCACGTCCCAGGCGCCCGTCTCCGCGTCCGTTGGGAATTTTTGGGAATTTTTGCTTGTTGGGTCAGCTTGCTCTGGAGCATCGCTTTCTCTCCCATAAGTGTACCTTGTTATGGTATCCGCGCTGGTAAAAGAGAAAGGAGTGTTATTGCTTTTTAAATGGTGTATCTGCTAAAACTATCTTGCAGTGAATTCCCAAGCACGTGCCATATTTTTCTTTGCAGAAAATATAAAACTGCACACTGTGCAAACTTCAGTTAACAGTGTGTAATACGCAGATGACTGGGAAGGGAGGGGAGACTGGGGAGCGCCCCACACCCCCGGCCCTCCCTGTTGCCGGATTATTATCACCCAAAGGTGGACTCCAGGTTGCTAGGAGGCAGGAGAGGTGGGAGGAGGGGGCCCAGGGCCTCACCCTGAAATGCAGAGCCTTTGGCAGCTTTTGTGGAGAGTAAACAGGTCGCTAAGGGAAGAGGATAGTGTCCGAAACCATGCGTGTTGAGTTGGGCTGTGATGGTTTGCGCTTGTGTGTACTCTTTTCCCGAGGTTTGGCTGTGGTTGTTTGCTAAACATTTTGATGGTCTAAGAACTCCGAACAAGAGAGGTCAGCAAACAAAAGAGGAAATGCAGTAGATAGAACCACCGCTTTGCCTGCTGCTGTGCCACAGATTTCAGATGTGTGTCCCCGGGAACATTTCAGATTAATTTATTTGTCCTGAGTTCCCAGTGACTAGTCGAGAGGAACAAGATTCCATTTAAAGTAATTAATTATGTTAAGATCTGGGGGAGCGTCCTTTTCTGAGGTGTTTAGTGGACCTTGGAATTTTGAATTATGGAATTAAACAAGAGTATTTAGGATATTTTTTCTCACATAAAAGAAAAAAAAAACAAATTTCTTTTTTTCCCAAGCTGGCTTATGATAAAAACTAAAAGTTGCAGTCACGCTCACAGTCTTCTCACAGCTTTATAAAACAACCAGAGAACCGGTGCACGAATCGTGCATGGGTAGGGTTCCTAGGCCTGGCTGGCAATCAGGGCTGATGGGGGCCTTCCGGCTGCTGGCCAGGGCCTTCCTTCGTTCCACGCCACCCCCAGCTGGTCAGCACATGTCACAGCAAGCGATCGAACTCCCGGTCTCCTGGTCAAACTCCCGAGGGGATACTTTGCATAGTGGCCTTTTATATATATTGATATCCTCAGCATTATTTCATACAGTGTTTTAGCATCACTGCTCCTTCTCATCAAATATTTCCAACCTAAAATTACCATAAACAATTCAGTTCCATCCTCCTCAGGTATGGCCATTTCTCCAGCTTTGAAAGATGATTCAGCCCTAATCAGTTTGGCTCACTGGATAGAGCATCAGCCTGTGCACTCAAGGGTCCCAGGTTCGATTCCGGTCAAGGGCATGTACCTTGGTTGCGGGCACATCTCCAGTGGGGAGTGTGCAGGAGGCAGCTGATCAATGTTTCTCTCTCATTGATGTTTCTAAGTCTCTGTCCCTCTCCCTTCCTCTCTGTAAAATATCAATAAAATATATGGAAAAAAAACAAGACGATTCATTTTCCAGTTCCATTTGCCTTTGGCTTCCAGTTACTGTCATGGTCACGCTGTCATCCAGTCTGCACGACCTTGCGTTGTGTCCTTGAAAGCCCTGTGACGTCACTAACGTTGAAAGGGGAAGGCCATGTGCAGGCCACCCTACCAAAAGCAGAGGAATTTGGGAACCAGACACGGACTTGTTCTCATTCTGTTGAGCCTGGGAGTTTGCTGGACTGTGTTCATCCTTTGAAATAACCATGAATAAGACTGTTTTCCCCGGGAAAATAAATGTTATTCAACATTTGTAAAATTATGCAAGCCGAGTGCTGCGTGTTCTAGTTCTAACTTCAAAGAAGAGTTTAGCGACTAACAGGGATCAAATTTCACTAATTTATTGATAAGGAGGCCACCAGTTCAAGTGCAGATGGCGCTGGGACTGCTGGGAGGCTAATGAAATGTTGATGGCCTGTGCATCCCCCGAGCGTGGAAGAACATTCGGACCATGTCACACATCCCCGTCTTAGCAGATATTCGAAAACAAGCGATAAAATTTATAATTTCACAAAACTAACTCTTCCCCAACCATGAGGGTTTGAAATTAGAAAGCATTTTAAGGAGGCAAAATTTTTCCAGTGTGTTGAGTTTTATATGGAACTAACTCTAAGTGTTAATTTTGTTCTAAATTAAGGATAGGAAGCCCGTCCTTTCCTGACACAGACTGATGGCCGTGGTTGTCCTTGTTGTTCTAAGTCGTTGCCAGGTGCCAGGGCCAACACCGCAGGGCCCGTGGTCAGTGTCCGCCCAGCGGTCCCAGCAAGCTGCTGCGAGGATACGGCATCGCTGAGGGCAGGCCCTACTCCAGGGTAAACCAGCAGGCTGCTCTGGGCTGGTGCAGGCTTCTTTCCTCCTCGGATGTATTGCTGCAACACCCCGACTGCTGTGCAACTGTCCAGCTTTGCAAGGAACCTGGCCTCAGTTCCCGCTATCTCCATAGATGCCGGGAACGAAGACCTTTTTTCCGGAACATTTGCCTTTAAGCTTTAGAAATGTCAGCTTGTGCATCTTTTCCCAGAAGAACCCCAGCATATATTGGCGTCCTTTGTCACCTCGCAGTGTGGGGGATCATGCCAGATGGGGTGAAGTCTTTTCCTTAACTCCTCACTCTGTGTTTCTGAATCACCCCAAGGTCAAGTGCCCAAAGTCCCATCTCTGCCTGGTTGTACCTTGAGTTCTAGAGATGCGTGCCCTCGGGCTGCAGGCCTTCCTCCTCCTTCTCCTCCTCCTCCTCCTCCTCCTCCTCCTCCTCCTCCTCCTCTTCCTCCTCTTCCTTGTCTCCAGCCTCCTCCCTGCCCTGGAGAAGCCATGACCCTGAGGTCAGGCAGACCCAGGGGAGGATTGGCACTCCCCCAATACCTCATGGTGATTCGGGACCTCGAGAGCTTCCACTGGGGGCCAGTGTTGAGAATGTCATCTTGTAGTGGGCAGACCACCTAGGTAGGACTTGGTTTCCTGCCTCCCAGCTGTGTGACCTTGGGCAAATTACTTAACCTCCCTGTGCTATGGTTTCCACAGAGCTAAAATAGGCACCATGGTAAACAGTATACAGTCCTTACTGCTTGTTGGGAGGATTCATTGAGTTCAGGTACATAACATGCTCAGAGCAGAGCCTGGCATCGGATGAGTTCCACATTAAGTGTATTTATAAAAGCTGCAAAATTATTATTATGTTTTAAAATATATTTTTATCAATTTCTGAGAGGAAGGGAGAGGAAGAGAGGGAGAGAGAAACATCAATGATGAGAGAGAATCATTGATGGGCTGCCTCCTGCACACCCCACACTGGGGATTGAACCTGAAACCCTGGACATGTGCCCGAACAGGAATCAAACCATGACGTCCTGGTTCATAGGTGGATGCTCAACCACTGAGCCACGCGGCCAGGCTGGGAAATTATTTTTATATCTCCATCATAAATGGTAATGAAGTTTAAGTTAGGTAAAGAATGTCAGGTACCTACATAGTTCTGGCCCACAGGAAATGCCCCACCCCCACCTCTTCCATACTCTCCCCCTGTCCGAGTTAGAGGGGTGTTTGTACATTTGGGAAGATGAGGGGGAATCCCAGTCTCCTCCAGGGCGGACACTGGTGATCTGCAGACTCACCATTTATTGACTCTTTTCTTTTTCTCCAAAACCCCACATCCTTTTTAGTTTACTGTAATGAAGTGGCTGTACATTGAGTGGTGATGATAATTAGTGTGATGACGGCAGACTTCAAAGGCCTTGGCATCAACCTCCCCTCCTGGCCAGAGGACATTTCAAAGGAGTGTTTCCCTGGAAGGCAGGATGCTTAGCCCATCAATTCAAAGGCAATTTCACTGATGCTCAGCAGTTCACACCATCAAAGAAATCATTCCTCAATCTTCCTCTCACCTGGCTCTTAGCCAGAACCTACCACAGGACCTCATCATGCCCGCTAACCAGGCCGGTACTGAAGTGCTAAGGGCTCATTTGCCTAACAGAGGGTCTAACATTGAAAGGCAGTATCTTTAGGTGCAATAGACACTTGCTTTGCCAACTAAAGCACTTCAAGGAACCAGTGGACTTGTCTTTTCAAAAGTGTTTTAATAAGTTGACTTTGTGTGTGAATAGATAAAGTCTAAACGTTGAGCTATTATACTTTATTTTATTTTTGTTTCTTTTCTTTTTGTTCATTCTTACCTGAGGAGGTTTTTCCATTGGTTTTTAGAGAGAATGGAAGGGAGCGGGAGAGACAGGAAGAGAGATAGATGAGAGAAACACATGGATTGATTGCCTCCTGCACATGCCCCGACCAGGGCCAGGGATCAAACCTACAACCGAGGTATGTGCCCTGGACCGGGAATCGAACCCAGACTCCTTCAGTCCATAGGTCGATACTCTATGACAAACTGGCCAGGGCAACTTATTGTACTTTAGAAGGAAAAAGGGATGCCCCTTCGGCCCACTAGGTAAACTATTGTGGTGATAGCCTTTCTTCAGTCTCTCAAAAGAGACCTTGAGCGATTTTGCCATTGAAATGATCATGTCAGGCCGAACGTGTTCTCAGAAACGGCGGCAGTGTAATTTTTTTCTCTTTCTGAGCAGCTGTGTACAGTGAGAGAGAGGACATGGATGGCCTCGCGGCAAGTCTATTACCATGTAAATTCTAGCCTCGTTTGCGAGAAACCGCTAGTGGCATCGAGGTGCCCTGTGATGTCACATACCCATGGTCCTTCCCACAGGGACACCCGTCATTTCTCTCCTGGCTCTGCTCACGGAGGGGGTAATGTCTGAGTTTCCTGAGGATAATGTAAAGAGAGTATATTATGTTGCCTAACTAGCCTAATCCCATTCCTTCAAACCTCCTCCAAGAACCTTTCAACCTACTTAGGAAATTGATTGTGAGAATTAAGCTGGAATTCCTTTGCTGCGAGAAATAAATGGTGTTTCAGTGTTATTCTAATTTTACGAGATTCCATTACACATACTAAACTATAACTTGAATATAAATTCCATTATGGGCGCTCTCCTGGCATGTAATGGTCAATTCTGGCATGTTCAAAGGCTGTAAATTATATTTTATGTTTTAGGTGCTCTGGCATGTCAAAAATCGCAAAAGTAATATGTTGCGTGGTTATTAAATCAAGCTTCGAATTAAAATGCTGCTTTGCAAAAATATAGCCCAATAGTTTCTAATATATTTTTTTAAATTGTGGTGCCTGGATAGGGATACATGTAGAGTTTAAATAGCAACTTGTCACTCATTTAGCAAAAACTTTCTTATTTCATTTGAGGATGAAATATATTCATTTCTTGGACCTGTTACAAGTCTCTTGAGCACAGCAAGTTATGATTTAAATGAACTTTTTTTGGTTTAATATTAGGGAACTGGAATGTAGAGGACTGTAAAGTCTACTACCATTGCTGCTATCACTGACGTACTTCCATGCTTTCATTCTTCCATTCTGAGCAGATTTTCAGAATCTCTTGGCCTTAGGTGGCCCTTCCCAAGAGTATTGCTGTTCTGACAAAACTCAACATGTGTTCTAAGTACTTCTGCCCAAAGTATATAGAGCATAGGCCAGCTCTGTTTAAATTCTAAATATTTTTAATTGTAGATTTGAATCCAAAGACAAGCGTCCTATGCACATATCAAAACTGGTGATGGTTGCTGCTTTGATTTCTGAACGTGTTTGATAGCCTTCAAAACCATAGTGGTAGCAGTACATTGCTTCAGTGAGTAACTGACCCAGCAGCAGCGAATGCTGAATCAGGTTTACTCATGTGATTATCACTGACACAGAAAAAAAAAAGAAGTGTGAGAGCTATACCTCAATAACTACCTTCACAAGTCGTAATAATTCTGCTATTAACATTGCATACAAATGCAATACTTACCAACTTAAAAATTAGCCGGCTGTCTCTGGCCAAACATTTCATTAACTCACCCACTCCGAATGCCTTAGCAGGCCCAGATCAAGTGATTCCTCGGGCCTCATACAACCCCCAGGTCAGATGTTCCCCACCCCATGGAAGTCTTACACATGCGTACTGAGCGGCATGAATAATGGTCTCTTTGTACTGTGATTTTGCTGCATTTATCAGTTGACCTGAGATAGTGTTTTGTAATGAATAGACTGTACATGAACTACATGTAAGAGCTTTTAAGTGCCTATTAAAATGGATGCAGATACACATAAACTTGAGAAAAGGCCAATTAAAAGGTCTTACGAATATTACCTTGACTTTAAATTTCATTTCAAGTTACACGGAAGCTGAAACTGAACAAAAACGAGGGGAGACTTTTTGAATTGATTTCATTTATTTTTTTAATTGGACACTTTGTTTTGTTTTATTTTTTATTGTCTAACATTTTACATATGTCTCCTTTTTCCCTGATTGACCTCACCTCCCCCCCCCCACCCCCCTACTGCAGCCATTCCCACCCCAGGCAAGGCCCCACTACCCATTGTCTGTGTTCATTGGTTATGCTAATGTACATGCATATAAGTCCTTTGGTTGCTCTCTAACTGCCCCCCATCCCACCTCCCCTGCTATTTGTCTCTGGATCTGTTCTTGTTCATCAAATTATGTTGATCATTATATCCCACATGTGAGTGGATCATGTGATATTTATCTTTCTCTGACTGGCTTATTTCACTTAGCATAATGCTCTCCAGTTCCATCCGTGCTGTTGCAAATGGTAAAAGTTCCCTCTTTTTTACAGCAGCATAGTATTCCTTTGTGTAGATGTACCACAGTTTTCTAATCCACTCATCTGCTGATGGGCACTTAGGCTGTTTCCAAATCTTAGCTATGGTAAACTGTGCTGATATGAACATAGGGGTGCATATATCCTTTCCGATTGGTGTTTCTGTTTTCTTGTGATTTCTTTTTAGTAGATCAACTACATCTTCATTCGTTGACTAATGCATGCTGGGTATTGTCCCAGGTGTTGTTGAAACAGTGAGTCAGACAGTCCCTGGCTTCCAGAAGTCTGTTGCCAACAGGGAGGAGAGAAGGTTGTCTGTAGGAGGAGGAGATGGCATTGGCACTCAGGCGTAAAACGTGTGTAGCAACTCAAGATGTAGACACAGCAGCGAAGGAAATGTGAAATCCCCGAGGACTGTTCCCAGAGCCCTGAGCTGTGCGGTGCCTGGGACAGGGTGTGTGGGTGAGGATGAGCATTGATTCTGCACAAATGGCCGAGACCACATTACAAAGGGCCTTCGGGGCTGGCTGAGAAATTCCGCCAAGGGCCATTTGGTTTTTATAACACCGTTCGCAGGTCATACAAAATGACCACCTTAGCCCTACGCAGTTTTGTCAGTGGAAAGAGCATTGGCCTGCAGCCTGAAGGGTCCCAGGTTCAATTCCAGTCAAGGGTTGGTGCCTCGGTTGCAGGCTCAACCCGAATCCAAACAATGTGTCTCTCTCACATCAATGCTTCTCTCTCTCAGTCTCTCCCTCTCCCTTCCACTCTCTCTAAAAAGTAGTGGAAAAATATCCTCATGTGAAGATTAACAAAACAAAAAAAGAAAGAAAGAAAAGAGACTCTCAGAACTACGTAAAGTAAATAATACAATATCTCGTAAAAAAATTTGCCAACTGAAAAATGAGCCTGCTGTATTTGGCCAAACATTTAATTAACTCCCCCCTAATGCCTTGGCAGGGCCAGACCCAATGATTGCTTGAGCCTTATGCAAGGCCTGGGCCAGACGTTCCCGCCCTGCCCTAGGTCAGGGGCAGGCTCTGAAGGATTTCGCACAGCGGAATCTTAGGGTCATGCTTACATTTTACAAAGTGCTCAGAGGCCCGCGGAGGGCGGAGGGCCTTTCCCACAGAGTCAGCTCTGGGGGTGTAGCTCTGTGCTCTCCTCAGCCAGTGCCTCAACCTGCAGCCGAAGTTGGTGCCGAGTGAAAACTGAACGGACTTCGAGGTTACCCTTGAAAGCAAACTCATGCATTAGGTAACATCTCAGTGATCAAAGTGAGAAAATATAAAAGTTTGAATCCAGAATCTGGGGAGAAAGGAGGATGGATTCAAACAGACAGAATGAAGATTTGATGATTAATTCATTGCATTGGGGTTAGGGAGGAGGAAGACATTTTAAAAGACCCTGAATATGCAAGACTGGGTAGTGACAGTATCATCCAAGTTGGAGATTAGAGTATATTTTTCATGGCAAAGTGAGTAATTCAGGCATGGACAGGCTGCATTTGAGGCATTTGTGTGACAGCAAAGTTCAGAATCTATTAAGCAATTACATATGTATATGTCTATATGCAGATATATAATATAATATTTGTTTAAAAATGTATACTGGTAGGTTTACAGTTGTTCATATTGAAATTAATACAGTATTTTTGAAATATATTTTTATTGATTTCAGAGAGGAAGGGAGAGAGAGAGAGAGAGAGAGAACATCAATGATGAAAGAGAATCATTGATGGGCTGCCCTCTGCATGCCCCCTACTGGGGATCCGATGGAGCCCACAGCCAGGGCACCTGCTCTGACAGGGAATCCAACCATGACCACCTGGTTCATAGGTCGATACTCCATCCCTGAGCCACACCAGGGGGCAAAAGTAATGTAATAATTAATAGATGAAAACACGAGTAAACGGTCTTGCATACTCACAGCCGTAATCCTACTCTTGCCTGCCCTGTACTGAGTGGTGTGCCTGACTGTAGTGAATGCCGTGGGGCAGGATCCAACCTCTCAAAGCAAACAGACGAGAAAAGGAGAGGAGCGAAGAGAGAAACCCAAGGTCACCTCTATTTAGCACAGGGTACAGAGGGGGCACCCGCTGAAGAAACAGAGGCACCTGCCATAGAGACAAAAAGAAAACCGAACCACGTCAGTTCACAGAAGACAGGAGAGACGGGCATGATCAGCAGCGCCAAGCCTTCTGAGAGCCTCGCAGGCTAAGTGCCAGCAAGGTCCCTGTCCTGTCATGTCTCTGTCGCTTGGACCGAGAGGGAGGCATTGAGTTCTGGGTAGTGGACGTGGTTGTGGGGGTCAACGTGCAGAGGGCAGGGAGATGGACACACGCCTAGAAGGTGGCGCCAGCAAGTGTAGGTCCGTCTTTCCAAAGCTCAACTAAGGTCCCAGGAGTCTGGGCGGGAACCCCCAGGCGAGCACAGGAATCTGGATGAGTTTCCATTGGAGGACAGTTTGGCCGCTTTCTGAGGAAAGGCAAGAAGCAAGTACAGGAGTGAGAAGGTGAAAGCAAAGACGATTAAGGAGGAAATTAATAGAGTCTGGCTTCTGAGGATCGGGAGCGGCATGTCCTCGGAATATAAATTTATGTAGCTTCGAATCCTTCAGAGCTTTTATCTCTTAAGATAGTTTTTTATCTCGCAACTTTGGGTACACAACTAGTTTAGTGTTAGCCATAGAACATGTGCACTTTAAATAGATAATGTCTATTTATACAGCTTAAAGTCATAGAAGATAAAGTCATGTGGTATACATTGATGGTGTTTGATGGAACTGAGGTACTATGCCATCGTGTCATCAAAATATTTGGGGAAAGTACGTTATTATTCAAAATTGATATTTTATTTTAAATAGTTTTATAAAACTGAAAAACAACAACAACACAGCACATATTGTTTAATGGAAAACATAGTTTTCAACTTTGGAGCCTGAACTAATAGGATTGCTGTCCTGCTCTGGATACAGGGTACCTTCTCAATTCTATCCTGTGATCCCTGATGTGTGTGTGGTCTATATATAATTGTACAGATATGTAGGAAGTAAACAGGCACATATAAACACATAAGACTGAATTAATAGCTACAGAGTAAGAGTTTCCACCTTAGTAACTGCCACATGGTTTTGCACTAGCTATATCAAATGCCTTTTTTTTTTTTTTTTTGCTTAAAAATAAAGAACATTATAAACTGAAGAACAAAAATAGATACAGAGGCAGAACTGCATCGAACAGACTGTCAAACTACAGTGGGAAGGTTGGGGAGGATTGGGGGGGGGTTAAGAGATCAACTGAAGGACTTGTATGCATGCATATAAGCATAATCAATGGACACAAGACACTGGGGGGTAGGGGAGGAGGGGGGAAGGTCAAGGGGAAAAAAATGGAGACTTATCTAACACTCTTTGTAATACTTTAAGCAATAAAACAAATTTTTTTTTAAAAAAGCAAGGTGCATGCTACAACACAAAGTTATATAACAGATCGGATTTTCAAGAAACACTCTTGAGACATTACTAAACATTAATTTTTTAAAAATACACAAAAGGGGACCAGATCATAAACCAAGCGAAAACACACAACAGTGTTGCTCAAGCGGGATGTCCATGAGAAATGGACATGGGCTTTGAGCAGCCAGCGCGGTAGCTGTTTGCACAGTGACATTTGGAAAGCTGTGTCTCGGTGAAAGAATTGTCAGACCAAACTGAATAATCGGTTTGTCTTGAATTGGTTAATATGCTACTAATCAATGGAAGTGAACTTCCCCTTCCAAATGGGTTCTGTAGGTGCTGGAGTTCGCGGAGGGAGACCTTCACATTTCCACACGGCAACGGGAGGCTCCCGGGGGATCTGAAAGCACCTGAGTGAAATGTCAGCTGCTGCAGAAAACGAGTCTGAAACATCCCCTTGTAACGGGCTGTGTCATTTACTGTGGCGGGAAGACCGTGGCGTGGGTTGTAGGGTACACAGTGGGCGTAAAGGTGAACGGGATGGTCTGCATGAGCCCACTTAGTGTCTCAGGCTTCCTACACCCCTCAGACTCTCTGAAGTGTTTAATCACTATTTGCGTTGTTCTGCCTCAATAACCCAAGTAAAATGATAGATAATGACAGAAGGATAAAGATGGAACTTGCGATTAAACAGATTGAAGTATAAAATATCCGAACGTTTAAATTCATGTCCTTAATTTATCCATTCTAAATACTTAGCATTCTATGTTTATTGGACAGCACAGAGAAGAAAATGAATACTTTTCACTGGTCTCTATATTGGTACTTATACTTTTAATCTCTATCTCTATGCATTTTTATTAAATTTGCGCACGCTGTTTTGACCTAAGTCTCCCCATGTTATTAGATAGTCTTCTACTATACAGTACTTTTTCATGCTGTGACTTACCGTAATTTGTTTCGCATATCCACTATCCTGGGCATCTAAAATTTTTCAACATCCTTGTTGCAAATCGTATAAATTGTGTTGTAATAACTATCCTAGTGGCTAAATCTTTGCCACCAATTCTATTATTACCTTAGGATCAATTCTTGAAAGTGAGACATCACAGCCAAAGGGTATATGCCATCTAAAGCTTTTGATACACTGTCAGAATGCCCCGCAAACAGACCTGTTTCAATTTATGCCCCCGCCAGTAGCACTGAAAGGTGTCTTTTCCCCACACGCCGTCGACAACGAATGTTGTCATGCTTTACATTCTGGCAATTTGATGGATGAGACCCAGTGTGTTACTGATGCTGTAACTTATATTCGTGTGATTAACAGGTTGAATATATTCTTATGATATAGGTGCGTGCACTGTTTGTATTTCTTTGGTGAATTGCCAGTTTATGTCCTTCGTGCAACATCCTATTGGGGTATGTGAAGAAATGGGTCTCAGGGCATGAGGACGGTGAAGGGAGACACTGGCTCTGCTTTTCCCCCTTGTATTCAGGTGCCTTGATGAGATAGGTTTGGTGTCAGGAGGATCTTGTGTGTGTAAACATCTCCTTACATGCGGGCCTCTGCTCTGGGGCACATGCGTAAGATGCACAGTAGTGATGAACATTCAGGTATCGTGCAGAAGAGTGGGCAGAACCCAAACATGTGCTCCTCAAGTCTGGCAGGACACCCCCTGCTTACACTGTACACTCCTGTTAGAGACTCTAGATGCCAAGAAAGTGTGTTTTTACACCAGCTTAGAGTGCAAATGCAGGGCCACAAAGTTGCTCTCTCCTTATCAAATAAATTATAAACGTCAAGCAGGTGATAATAGCAGAGAGCAGTACGCCTCTTTCCATCAATCCATAGCCTGTAGGAAAAGTGCAGGAGATTTTATATATATACATATATATACACATATACATTCACAACCATATATCTACATACAAGCACAAAAATTATACACATATAACTACATATAGATATGCCAATACATATGCATGTGAAATACATATTTACATACAACTATATAAACAGAGACATAGACATATATGTATACCCTGAGGCCCGATGCACAAAATTCGTGCAAGAGTAGGCCTTTCTTCCCCCAGCTGCCAACAGGCACCCGGGATCTGGGCTTCCCTTGCAGCCCGGCTTCATCCGGAAGGTCATCCGAAAGGACGTCAGCATATTACTCTTCTATTATTATATACTTTTTTCTTATTGAATTGCAAATGGCTTTATATAAAAAGCATCTTAATTACACTTTGTCTCTTTTAAAAGATCCATATCTTAATCTTTTGCAAATATTTTTCTCAGTTTGATCTTGTTTAAGATATTTTTATTTAGAAAGAATTTAATATAGTCAACTATATTATTTACACATGGTTTTTTAATGCTTAGAAATACTGACTTTTACCCCCAGAGCAAATCATTATGTAAATGTTCTTACTTTTATATTTCTTTCCTCCTTTTTACATCGAGTCTATCTGAAATTTTGAAGGTAATCCGTGGTTTAGGAATTTAAATTGATTTTCTTCACACAGTTCGCATTTGTAAATGCCATTGAATCTAATTAGCAGGCGCTTGTAATGTGTAATAGGTATATACTCATCTACTTAACTTTCAGCAATGAGACATCAATAAAAAAAATTGTGCTGTTAAATCTTTGCAAAGAAGTGGGTGAGGTTTGTGAAATATCTTCTGTAAACATTAGTTTTTACATTCTAGATTTAGGTTTGGTCATTTCTGAGAGACCTAGAACGCTAACTGAAAAATAAGCATTTTCAGGAATACACAATTAGCCACTACCCATGAATTACATAACCTTTCATTATTGCAAAATAGGTGCTAGTAGAAAAACAGACTTAAACAGACCTATGGAAGTTATATATAATGTCAGAAGCAGTTAACTGAGACCTAGTTTTTTCATTAAAAAATAAAGCATTAACCCTGAAAAGTCTGGGTGTATTATGCACATATTTTGTGAACATCCTGCTATGAACTATTTTAAGATACTTTTAGGGAATAAATGCACCCTTGGCTGTCAGGCTTATAGACTTCGAGATACAGGGCTCTACAAAGGGGACAAGTAGGAGACAGAGCAGCTCAGTTGAAGTACACACTAGGTGAAGTACACATAAAGAGAAGTACATGCTAGTGAAGTACATGCGAGGTGAAGTGCACAGGGAGGTGAAGTACACACAAAGTGCACTACACTCTAGGAGAAGTACACGCAAGGTGAAGTACACACAAAGTGAAGTACACGCAAAGTGAAGTACACACAAAGTGCAGTACACTCTAGGTAAAGTACACGCAAGGTGAAGTACACGCAAAGTGAAGTACACACAAGGTGAAGTACATGCAAGGTGAAGTGCACAGGGAGGTGAAGTACACGCAAGGTGAAGTACACTCTAGGAGAAGTACACGCAAGGTGAAGTACACTCTAGGAGAAGTACACGCAAGGTGAAGTACATGTGAAGTGAAGTGCACAGGGAGGTGAAGTACATGCGAGGTGCAGTACACTCTAGGTGAAGTACCCGTGAGGTGAAGTACATGCTAGTGCAGTACACTCTAGGTGAAGTACACGCGAGATAAAGTACATGCGAGGTGAAGTGCACAGGGAGGTGCTGTACTTGCTTAGTGAAGAACCCGTGAGGTGAAGTACACACTCGCTGAAGTAAGTACCCAGCTACACGGCAGTGAGTCCAGTCTGCAGTACAGAATCCGAAAGGAAGGGTTTGCAGAACTCAGAGTGTCAGCAGGACTCCGAAGGCAGTCAAGCGGTTAAGGCGGTGGGCAGAGCGGTGCGCGCTTGCAGGTGGAGCACACAGATGGGGAAGCGGGGCAGTGAGGAGGCGGCTGGCCTGGGAGAAGCCCCTGGGAAGCGGGTGGTGGGTGGAACTGCCTGTGCAGAGCTGTGCGTGTCCGGCCCAGAGACCTCAGGTCGCCTCGGTGGGGTCTGCCCCTCCACGCCCAGGAGCGGAGATGAAACATGATGCTCGCTCAGCCTGTCAAGGAGCCAGAGTCGCGCGTGAGCCTGAAGGCGGTGTGAACAGAGGAGAAGGACCGGCTCTCGAGGTGCAGCCTGGGCCTCCTCATGTGAGCGGGTAGAGTACGGAGCCACGAGGACGCCATGCTTGTGAGCGCAGAACCTGGAAAAGAGAGAAAGACCATTAAAACAGACGTCTGCGCCGTTGCTTACAGCCGCAGCCCAGAAGAGCTCCTGTCACACGTGGTGAGATGGTGGACAGCGTGGAAAGGACGCCATGGGGAACTGAAAATCCTTCTGGGTTTAAAGGCATATGTGACGGCTTCGTCAGAGTGATCTGGGCGGTGAGGATGGCAGATCCGGGCCCAGGGATGTCCTCCCACCCTCAGCCCGCCTGCAATAAGGCTGCTGGCGCTGAGGCCCCGGCACCTCCCCAGACTGGGGTACCCCCAGGCGCCCTCCTTGGAGACTAGACCCAGAGCTTGAGCGGTGGAAGGGCAGCCTCTGAGGATGTTTTATCTTCATACATTTCAGTTGCTTCCTGACAAATCCCAGCACAATCACCGCATAACCTTGATTTCCTGTTCTCTAGACTGCATTTCTCTTCACCACGGCCATGGCCATGATGACAGTTGGTTAGAGGCTGCGCTTTCTGCAAGAACTGCCTGGGAGCACGGGGATCTGAGAGGAGGGCGCGGGCAGGGCGGCTGCGGAATTATTAATGAGGAGGCCTCCTCCCCTTCCATCTGTGGGGCTCAGGCCTGATGGAGACTTTAAATGAGACACTGGGGTGCTGGGGGGCTTGATAAAATCACCAGCCCCTCAATGTGGTCAGGACCAAGGACTTCCAGGCCCATGGCCTGACTGCAGCACTTGCGTCCTCCAGGGTCTGTATGGTGACCCTGGCTTCACCAGTTGGCACCCTGAATGCACTCAGCATTTTGTCTCAGAACATGGAGAGAGGAGCCCAGACGGTGTAAGGGGAGCCTGGGGCAGCATTTCTTTAAAGTGTTGTTGACCTGTCGATTCCCAGGTGGATCTCTAAAGGGAACAATTGATGGAAAGGAGTCCGTGTAGGGGTGAAAGCTGGTGCTTCATGAGATGAGCCTGTTGCCCCCGTGCACCCTGAGGCCTGGTTCCTTGCCCCGCATTCAGGTAGTTTGCCCTGAAGGTACAGCTCAGCCCCAGCTGGCAGCTGGCAGGCAGAGACCTCGTTCCCCGAAGAAGCATCATGAAGGTGAGAGCTTAGGTCACTCCTTCCGTGAGGTGAGGTACGTTTCTCATTCTACTTCAATTAGAAATTTCCCCCTTAAACGTCCACTTACTCCAACCAGTGCTGGTTCTGCTCTTAGGACGTAGTTCTTTTACGGAAGAGTTGGGGTTCTTTCCAAAACCATTCGGCTTCCCCTGGAAAGGGTCCGTGCAGAATGCAAGTATTTGAAATCACTCGTTTTGTAACAGCGACCTTTCCAGCGACGGTTGCTAAGGATTGTGAATGTGAATGTTGTTATTCTTTAGAAAACTCATTACAGAGGATCTGAAGGGTAGAGGAGTTGATCGAGATGGGAGCAGAGATCCATGCTTGGATTTTACTGAGCACCTATTATATTCCATATACCAAACGCTGGGGTTAGTACTAGTCTCCTTATTTTACCAAGGAACAAAAACCAAGCCCTGGAGACTCTAGGTATCTGGCTGAGGTTACACAGACATTCAATGACAAAGCCAATATTTAAAGCCATGGTCTCGTTCCAAGACCCACTAGAAAGCACTGCTTGCTCTTGCGTGGAAATGCTAGTGTCCACGCAACAGTAGGTAGGGTGTGGGTCCTCTCGGGTCACTGACTTTTCAATGAGAAGGAAAGAGCCTTGTCCATTTAAATGTCTCCCATGTCATTGTGAGCTTCTGGGTAGTTAAGCTTGTCACATGTTTCTTATTTTAAGATGTAATCCTACCTTATTAAAAAAAGTAGTTCATAGGCATGATGGTCATGACACTTGATTAGAAGTTAGGAGATCTAGTTTCTTATTCTGGTTCCATCATTAGCTCAATGTTTTATCTCGGACAATTCACCCAGTATCTTTGGGCCTGCGTTTTTTTCAAACTGTGCCTTCTTATACATAATTTTTAACATGCATTATTTTATCTTCGTATAACTTTACAAAGCTAATGTTGCAACATTTTCTGTTGAGGACTGCCCCCAAGGAAGTAGGTCCAGCAAAGTGAAGATATGACCCATAAAACTCTAATGAACCACCTAAAGTGGCAAAAAAAGAAAATTGAATTTATCACTTGTCTCAATCAAACATTATTCAAGTTTCCTTTGTTCTGTGTATGTCTCTTATAAGCATTGCATCTGCAAAGAATGGAATCCTGACCTTGGACTAATACAAGGTACACTGTTGTCTACCAAGTTCATCTTTTGTTTTGACCAACATTCCGTCTACAGCGTGTCCCCCAAAAATGCATACACACTTCAACGGCTGACGGCTCAATTGTGAAAAGAAAATGCGTTTTGGTAAACACTGCCTTTCTAATTATTCACAGTGTATGTGTGTGCATTTTTTGTGGGACCCTACATATTACTCAGCTACCGCAGATTGCTAAAGTAAGTTCATTTTGGTGTGAAGTATTTAATCTGAGTAAGCAGTGAGGGTTCTACGCTATATTATTGTGTAAGTTTACAAAATGTCCTCCATGGTGACCACTCGGGAAGGAATTTTTTTGGTGAAGTCCTCACCACACCTAGCCAGGAGCTGAAATGTTTAACAGATGAATACAAACTTAGCAAACCTTGCCTAAATGTTTCCATCAATCTTTTCTAAAAAGATAATCAAGCCCGTTTTAACAAGCAAAACATAATCAATACCATTTCTCTTCCTCTTTCATGCACTTTTTCAAAGAGGGAGATTTGGTTTGGAACAGGCTGTTTTGTTTTACCCAGAGTTTGCACATGATTTCCGTACTGAATCATTCCTGCCTCTCCCTACCCCCCGCCCCGATTTCCCTGTGTGCTGTGTTATTCTCTGTGTCTCTCTGACATACCACAGGCTCTCCAAACACAGTCTGGTTCAGGTTACCATTTCCCGGCAAGAAGGCCCTGTGATTATCAGCTTGCTTCCGGGGAAAAGGCTCTGAGTTGCTGAAGGACCCGCCAGGTCAGTGAACATCATTGCAGGCCCAGCAGGGAGCTGTTGAGATGGCCATTCTGTTCTCTGAGAGGAAGCCTGGACAGAGCCCACTGTGTTGGATGGCGTGGTTTTCACGAACGGACCTGTATCAGTGCTTAATGAGAAAAGTCCCCTGGTTTTGCTATCCTAGGTTCTTTGTAGGAAGTGGAAAAGTTTCAGCCCTCAGCTTAATGTCATAATCTTTCTCATACCTGAGAAACAAGATTGATGCCCTTCTTTCCTTAAGACTAACTGGGCCCAGTATTCACTCCTTGATAAATTGATTCGACTACCTAAGCTTAATCATTTTCATTATTCGCTGAGCTTTTTCCCCAGTTCATTATGTCTCCTGATTTTCTTGGTGACCTCAGAACACACATACACACACACACACTTTCTCTTACCCTTTTAATAATAATAACACCAAATTTCTGCTCTACATTATTTTTAGTGCATATGCTGTGTATCATCAGTGTGTTTAAAAACAAAGTGTCGCCCTAACCAGTTTTCTCAGTGGTTAGAGCGTTGGCCCGCAGATCAAAGGGTAGTGAATTTGATTCCCAAACAAGGACAGGTACCTGAGTTGTAGGCTTGATTCTCAGCCCTGGTTGGAGCACGCAAGGGAGGCAACCAGTCAATGTGTCTCTCTCGCATGGTTGTCATGTTTCTCTCTCTCTCATCCCCCCTTTCACTCTCTCTAAAAATCAATAGAAAAATATCCTCAGGTGAGGATTTAAAAAACAACAACAAGGTGTCTGTCCTCCAAATATGTTTTCAGTGATTAAATCCCCTCTTCCTGGCCCTTTTATTGAACTCTGATCAAAGTCTTACTGTGCTGTTACTATAACCATTAAAAAGTCTGTCACTTGTTACTTTTTCTTTCCTTCTTCTGCTTTACAAATTTCTTTGGAATTTCAACTTTGGATTTCTTTAGAATTTTCCATAAGACTCTGATTTCTCAGATGCTCTTTCCTGCTGTAGATGATTAGGTCGGAATTTCCTGTGAGCTCTCTTCTCGCGTCCTCTACTCTTACTGATCTGTAAGGCTGTACTGTCTGGTTTCCGTCCTCTGTGTCATTATCAGACCCTCTCGCTGCGTTCTCCTGTCTTCACTGTAGACGCCTGTGTAGTGGGGGTATTCGAATATGTGTTTCTTCCGACCTGCAGTCCTTGAGAAGGCAGGGTGAGCACTGCAGAGCTAACGAAGGTCCAACGTCGCATCTTCCCAGATCTCATTTCCCACACTGCAAGTCCATGCACTTTGGACAGATCTGAGCTTAAAAGGGAATCCAGTATGTGAATTGGTGAAAGCCTGCAACACAAGCCCGATGTTTCCATTATATCTGTTTTAAAAATACACCTTAGAGGGTCTCTTTTCAGCCTATAGTTTCAGGTGTCACATAAGTAAATCATGCAAACTCTCATTAACAAAAATAACTTGCGTTCCTTTGCAGATACATGTTCAGTTAGAAGACTGCTCTCAGGAGTAGAATGGTAGCTTTTAGTAGCCTATCCCGTGTCCCCCCCACCCCACCCCCCGCCATGGATATAAATCATTAGGAAAAATTGTGTTCTGTCATTGTAGCCAGTAATTGGTGACATTTTCTTGTCACTGTGGGATTATAAATAACAGCAATATACGTACTGTCAACAGATTCATTATGCTATGAAAAGTATAAGCCAGTAGTCTGTTTCTTGTAACTGTACTTTGCATATTTTCTATATTAAGTATGACAGTGACATCTTTACAAGTTTTTAAGGAATACTCGGCAGAGTGATTTTCATCATTAAAAGCTTCAAATTGTTTTATTATGCCTGAAATGTACTTTAATTATTTTTGTTTCTTTCACAATTCACTTGGAAAATATATTGTTCCAAGATTAGTTTGTTTGCAAATAGATATTTGACCAATAAAACAGATCAGATTTTTTTAAAGTGGTGAAATGTACAAGAAACATGCAAAAAAACCATAAGCCTTTGGGTGCATGTGAACATAGCTCATGCTATAAAAAATTATTTCTAAAAGTTATCAGAGTACCTGTAAATACAGGGTGCTCACATTTTGTGTTTCTGTGATAAATAGTGGTGATCTGTCCCATCTCGAAGGAATAAGCAACCCATTTGGAAGGAACAGTCACGGGGACCAAACCTCATCATTACTTGCTTCGCTGATTATTAAATTAATAAACTGCTTTCTAATCTGAGTGTCCTGGCGAAGCTATGCATCTGTCATACCCTGAGCCCCACACCCTAGAGCAGTGGTTCTCAACCTTCTGGCCCCTTAAATACAGTTCCTCCTGTTGTGACCCAACCATAAAACTATTTTCATTGCTACTTCATAACTGTGATGTTGCTACTGTTGTGAATCGTAATGTAAATATCTGATATGCAGGATGGTCTTAGGCGACCCCTGTGAAAGGGTCATTCTACCCCCAAAGGGGTTGCGACCCACAAGTTGAGAACCGCTGCCCTAGAGAGAGAGAAGAGCTCCCTCTTAGTAGCTTCTCCTGCTGCCCGGAGAGAAAGGTTCGCTTTTCTTTGCTTCTGCAATATCAAGATCAACAAGCCCCTGGGGGTGTGGGGAGGGCCGGCAGGCAATCCCACTCCAGCTCTCCCTGGGGCCTTGTCTTGCTGGACAAGTTTATCGCCTTCTGCTCAGCATCTCGGGAGGGAGACGGTGGGGCCCTGGGATCCCTTTGGGGAGCTCTTGGCATCATGAGGCCCCGTGGAGAGGGAGTCCTCTCAGCGTCTTGCTGTAATTCTCCTTCCAGCTGCAAAACGTTGTTGAAGTTTATCTCAGGTGCCCTCACTTTGCAAAACCATCTTTATCCAGTTGACTTCGTGTTGTGTCTATTCACTCAACAAGCACAGTCACGTCATTGGTTCCGATTCCTCACAGGCTACAGCTGCAAACCAGGACGCACCAGGGTGTAGACTGTGGTATTTTATTTTGTTTTTTTAAATCCTCACCCAAGGATATTTTTCCATTGATTTTTACAGAGAGTGGAAGAGAGCGGGAAAGACAGAGAGAAACACATCGATTGGTTGCCTCTTGCACTCACCCTAATCAGGGCCCGAGCTGGGGAAGAGCCTGCAACCAAGGTACATGCCCTTGACCAGAATAGAACCCAAGACCCTTTGGTCCACAGGCTGACGCTCTATCCACTGAGCCACACCTGCTAGGGCTAGACTGTGGTATTTTAGAAATGACTCTAATAGAGGCTAGAATCGCCTGTGTACTTCAGAGCCCTTTAGTCAAATGCTTCTCTCTCTTAATATTTCTGAATTAATTTCTCATTATTTGGGGCAATACAGCGATCATTCAGATAGCCTTTTTTCCCTCTGAAGGTTAGTCCTTTCACAAAGTGGGTTTTTTCTTTTTACTTATTTATTTTTCTTAATTTTTGTGGGTTTTTTTCCTCTTTTTACTAAGGGAGTCACCAAATCTTTTTTATTTCATTGAATCTGAGTTACACGTGGTTTTGGATTCTGATTTTTCTTAGCGGGAATCCTGGCGGTGCCTTGATAGCCTTCCCGTTTCTCTTCCTACTTAACACCCTCCTCCAGCCAGAGCTCTCAGCCTGAGCTGTGAGCTACACACATTATCTCTTTCACAATGCAACATGTTTTTTCCAGTGTTTCACACATAACCTTCTATAAAAATGGGCCTGCCCAATTGGAGCTCAGTTTGCTGTTTTTTATTCCCCGTTACCATTTCCAAATGACTCCCAAACTTCAAGCTTGCTACTTCGTCTTACTTCCCTACTTGAAGTCCTTCCACTGCCATGTACTTCCATCCGATTCAAAAGGTTTATGTATTTCAAAGCCATCCTTTCTCTCTGGCACGCAGGAGGCCTGTGTATTACTTAATTCACATTTCTGTCCTTTTGTTCTTTCCTTCCATCGAGGAATCTGCATTTCTTTCCACCAATTCTCTTGATTTCTGGCTCCTAAAACGTCAGTTCACCAGAGAAGACAGACAGAAAGGAATCAATCTTCTCTGGAAACAGATTCTCTAAGCTTGTTTTTCTCCTGTTGGTTAAGCACCAGGCAATCTTACCTTCCTCTTCCTTGAGGTTTCTTGTGAAGGCAGTTCTGTATCACTGGCCATCCTGTGACCCAACCACGCGCCTTCATGCCTCTTGGCCTCGATGGCGCTGACAATGTGCAGTACCCTGCCATTCCCTCCCCCCGTTACTCATGTATCAAAATCCTGCCGATCTTTCGAGGTTCTGCTTAGATACCTCTTCCTTTTAGGTGTCCTTATAGCCCAAAGGGTCACTGAGCTGACGGCCTCTGAATTCCCATAGTGGCTGCGCGTCGTCACTCTTCCACGGCAGTTAGCATTTGCTGCGTTATTGGAAGGTAGCTACGTGTCTGTCTCATTTCCTTACGTGAGATCGTAAATGTCTGGACAAGAGAAACGAGGCTTCTCAGTCCATTCCTTGGACAGTGTAGCTAGGGCTGCACCCAAAGTAGGCGCCCCGTTACGTTCTTACAACAACTGAAGAAGTGAATGAATGAGTGTCCATTGAACGGGCATAACGTCAGAAAGGGGTGGGAGGCATAAAGAGAAAGTCTCAGCTCTATGCAGACAAGCATCTTGATCTTCTCATTGGGGAAGTAGATATTTGTATACTCAGACTCGTAAAAGTATTTTACAAAGAGTTTTATCTTGTGGAATATATATATATATATATATATATATATATATATATATATATATAATTGATTTCAGAGAGAAAGGGAGAAGAAGAGAGAGATAGAAACATCAATGATGAGAGATAGTCATTGATTGGCTACCTCCTGCAATCTCCTACTGGGGATCAAGCCTGCAACCCAGGCATGTGCCCTTGACCAGAATCGAACCAGGGACCTTTCAGTCCATAGGTCAATGTTCTATCCACTGAGCCAAACTGGATGATTTTTTAATATATTTTATTGATTTTTTTTTTACAGAGAGGAAGAGAGAGGGATAGAGAGTTAGAAACATCGATGAGAGAGAAAATCGAGCAGCTGCCTCCTGCACACAACCCCTACTGGGGATTGCCTGCAACCAAGGTACACGCCCTTGACCGGAATCGAACCTGGGACGCTTCAGTCCACAGTCCAACGCTCCATCCACTGAGCCAACCCGGCTAGGGCATGGATTATTTTTAAAGCACATTTGTGAAAAGGAGAAAGAATGCATGGACTGCTGTGACATCCTGCTTTAATTAGAGTCCAGGCCGTGTGTGCATCCCTCACAATGGCTTCTTCCAGTTTGCGTTCACTGGGTTTTCTTTCCTAAAGGATTTATAGACTCGCATAGCTTGACATTTTCAACATTAAATGTATTGCACATTGTCATTGTATGTTGAAATTATTTTCATAATCTTGAGTGCTTTCATTTACATCTTCTTATACACATAATTTATGTTAAAAATTTCTTCAGCAAGCTTCACACATCATTTGGAGCACTTTAGAAATCAATATTGTAGAATACTATAAGGAGAGAATTTTTTTCTAAAAGCACTCCCCTGTGTTCCCATTAATTTGTTTATTATCCAGGTCTTTATTAGGAATATAGTTGCTGGCGTAAGCCTCTAATAAACAGAGTCTAATTGAATTTTCAATATTTTGTCACTTGGGAGTCATTTTCCTAAGACCTCTGCTCCATCTTCTGACTAATTGTCAGCAGTTACTCAGTCTCGCCACGTTAATGTCGCCACACTACAGACGTATCTACCTGGTGGCATTGGAGAGTCCCGCATATCCATCTCAGGCCCGCGAGGTTTCCTCTTGAGATTATTTATCTCCTTTTTAAATGTCATGTGAAATGCAATCAATGCAATGAGCCTACACGCTTTGGAAATACACATCAGAGGTAAGCTGAGATCTGTTCACGTAGGTGATCAAACCACCCCTGTCGGCACCCCCAAGCCTTGGGACGGCGGCAGGCAGCGGCGTGGGACGGGGAGCCCTCTGAGCCCGTGAGTGCCCGACAGGACACCACTGATGGGCAGCAGACTCTCCTTCACTCTATTCGGCTTGGGTTTTGGTCAAGCTACTTTTTTATTTTTCTGGGAACTTCACCTGGGGCAGATCCGATGTTATGCTGATGGCATATTATGCTGGAATGATGTCCTTCTATGATATGATCGAGAGGGAATGAAGCAGTTACCGTTGAGATGCCAGCTGCAGGGAGCGCGCTGGGGCAATAAAATCCTTTGCTTCTGTGCGTGCGGGGTGGATAGACTTGGGTGTCCCACAAATCCGGGACACTAATCACCAGCCTGGACCATCAGGCGACGCCTGCAGCCCACGCTGCCCCTTCACTCTCACGCTGTGTTGGTCTGGGCATTAAGTTACATGGTCACCCCGCCTCTGACGCGTGTTTAGCTTCGTATGTGCTCTGTGTCCCAGGCCTGCGGATGACCCACACAGCGAAACGGCAGCAATCAGTGTGCGTCACCTCGTCCTAAGTGTGGCTGGTAACAGGAGCCACTTGCAAAGGCTTCGGGGCGGAGTGGACAGGGCGACCCAGGGCAAGTGTCACCATGTGTCTGACTTCAGTCAGCATCCGGGCATGTCAGCTGCTCCACAGAGGGCCCAGGGCAGCAACTCCCCAAGGGCACGGCGAGGTCAACCACAGTGGAGGCCAAGGGGAAGGGAGGCGGGGACGGGGCTGGATTCCATCAGACCGGAAACCCCACGGGCGGGTGCCTCGCCCACATTGCCCCTTTCACAGGGAGGAGGCACGCAGTACACGGGCGTGCGCTTGGTTGGACTCAGAAATGATGTTTCATAATTGTATCCGTGCTCTGTGTGTGTCAGCGACGCCTGTGCGTAGCATGGACATATGCTGCTGCTGATAATGATTCGTTTTAGAATATCAGGACCCACGCCTTGAGCGACACACACGGTACACGAACAGAAGGGAAGATACCCACAGTCCTCTCCTGACGGTGAGAGGCCATGGGGTTCACAGGGCCTGCCACTTTCCCGAAACGGAAACAAGGCCTCAGCTCGCTTTTCCCAGTCCAGCGGGAGGGTGATTAGCTTAGCAGTGACGCACTGAGGTTAACCCAGGCGCTGGCCGGCAGCCCAGATTCATTTAGTTAAAGCTCCTTGGGCATCTCCACCGCCTGCGCCCTGCCTTCCTGACCTCACCTCCATCTTCCTCTGGTTTGGCCTCAGAGCCAGGGGTTGGGGGCGGGGGGGGGGGGGCGGCGGTTGTCTGACCAAGGCCTGTGAGCGTGGGATGGGCAGCCCTCCCTGCTCTGTGCTCAGGGCAGGGCCAGCACTGCCCACATGTCTGCCCATGACCCCAGGCACAGGCTTTCCTCTGACGTGACCCCTGGAGGGACGGAGCACGGTGGCTGGAGACAAGATCAGGCAGCTGGCTGCCCAGGACTGGGCCAAGACGGACAGCAGGTGCTTTTGACAGCCAGGAAAGAATGGGTCTGGGAATCGTGCTGACAAAGGGACATCGCAGACATTAGAGACAGGAAAACACCTATGCGTCAAGTCCCGAGGTCGATGGGTCCCTCGCGTGTATTCCCGGCTCCTGGGGCCACTCTGGGATACCTGTGTCCATGCGGGAGGCAGAGGGCACAGGGAATGGAGACAGATGACTCAGCAGTGGGGGGAGTGGGGCCCTGTAGGGGGACACGATCCATAGCCATCAAAGGAATAATAACTCGGAGGAAGAAGAACCCTTATTCTTAGGATGCAAGGTTGGAGTAGATGTGGAAACCTCCATGCCAGGGTCTGAGTCTATTGTTTTCCCAAGGAAACACTGAGTCTCACGCAAAGGGAAGAAGGGGTCTTGCTCAGAGTTTGCTCAGTTTTTGCCACAGTGAAGCTGTGAGTGACTATTTCTGCCATTGCACCATCAGAATGTGGCCTGGCCCGGGTGGCTCAGTGGTTGAGTGTCGACCTAGGAACCAGGAGGTCATGGTCCCATTCCCTGTCAGGGCACATACCAGGTTGTGGGCTGGCTCCCCAGTAGGGGGTGTGCAGGAGGCAGCCGATCTATGGTTCTCATCATTGATGTTTCTCTCTCTCCCTCTCCCTTCCTCTCTGAAATCAATGAAAACATTTTTTTTTTTTAAAGAATATGCATGTTGCCTTTGGAATAATGAGAACAGGGAAATCCCGTAGGATGGTGACCTGGTGGATTTTAGTCAAGAGCCAACTGGAAGGCAAAACCTGTGGCAACGGACTGTCTGCAGCCACATAGGAGAGCCAACGAATCCTGTTGCCAAAGATAAGATCACATTTAGGTGCAAGGAGATAGGGAATGGAATCTGAATTGGTTCTCTCTTGCTTAGACTTCATCACTGATAAGGAGAAAAAGGAAGCTAATCCTCAAAGCAATTCTGCAGTTTATCTTGGTCTTAAATCCATTAAACGAGATGGCTGGTGACTTGAATGGACTTGGATTGTCCGATACTTCTTTTCATGCGTTCTTGGGTATTTTCAAAACACACCCAGTCCTTTCGTGGCATAGTTCCCATCCAAAATCACAGCTGAGTGGCGTCCCCCTCGCCCTCCCCTGTTCCCGCAGGGGGTGAAGGACCGGTGGAGAAGTATTTAGAGGGGCTCTCTTACTTTGTGATGTGTTCCTTTCCCACGCTGAGCATCAGGGTGCTGACTCCTGCAGCGTCCTGCTCAGCTCCCAGCTCTTGGGGGCTCAGCCTGTCTCTCGGGTCCCAGGTCCTGGGACCCAGGACCGAGGCCTGATCCTTCCACCAGCCCCAGGTGTCCCGTGATCGAAACGTTGTCTCTGGGTTCAGCTCTCATAGAATAAGAACAAGTAGGGATTTCTAGGCAGGTTGGGGGGGTCAGTAGATGGGAAGTGACTCAGAGGAAACCTTAAGGGAAGGGAGATTCTTGTTAAGCCGACTTCACGGGAGCTCCTGCTGGCCCTGGACGTATACATCGGAGGCGGGGATGAGGGCATCGCTCAGATGCGGAGCCTGAGAGAGCCCTCTGAGTGGACATCACGGGGAGGGAGGAGAGCTCCAAAGAGCCTGGCCAGATCTGGGCCAGGAGAGCGTCTTGGTCAGTGTGACAAGCAGCAGCTTCATCCTAAGCATTTGCAGGTGTTTGTGGCGCTGCCTGTGGCAGGACTGTTCTGTGCGTCCCTGGAACACACTCCCACCCCAGGCGGTGGTATTTTTTATTAAAATCTTCATTGTTGAAAGTATCACATATGTTCCCTTTCCCCCAGGGACCCCTTCTAGCCCACCCCAGCCCGCCCCAGGCCTCCACCACCCTGTTGCCTGCGTCCCGGGTCATGCATATCTGCGTACAAGTCCTTTGGTTGACCTCTTCCCACCCTCCCCCGCCTTCCCTCTGAGAGTCGGCAGTCTGTTCCATGCTTCTCTGTGTCTGGATCTACTTTGTTCATCAGTTTATGTTCATGAGATTCCACATATGAGCGAGATCATGTGATCCTTGTATTTCTCTGACTGGCTTGTTTTGCTCAGCATAATGCTCTCCAGGCAGAGGCATTTTGGGGGGTTCCCTCTGCCTTCCTCACTGGGGGGCAGGGGCGGGGGGCAGCCTTCAGGCTTCAATGAGGACGGGTGTCTGCGAGGAAGAATCTCAGAAGAGCCTGAGGAAATGGCTCAGTGACGATGCTCATAGCTTTCATACTCGCCCTACCATGTAGATTTTATCAGATGAAGACACAGCCTCCCCCATGTGACATTTGATCCAGAGCCAAACTGCAAGGGGAGGGAGTCCATGTGTTTACACTCAGAAATGCTGGCCTAGGTTTCTTCAAAAAAAGACGTGTGCCGTTGACTTCTGTTTTTTCTTTTTCTTAAAAGCATAGACTATTCTTCATTTTACTAGCCTTCCTTCGAGGGAAGACCTCAGGGTACGTGCAGGCAGGCGGTGAAGAATTCATCGTGTTTTGTTTGTTTTTAATTTCTTTATTGATTAAGGTATTACATATATGTCCTTATCTCCCCCCCCCCACCCCCACCCCATGGAGGGGTAAGAGTCTCATTGTTACATGTGTTTCTGGACAATGAGTGTAACCCAGGAAACGCATCCCTGGTATGACTTGCCCCCTAGACAACTGGCATTTGAGTTGCCCTTGAACAAGCTAGAAAACAGGGAGGAGAGATGGCCCTTCCTCCTTCCCACCAGCGCCTGAAAACACCACCGACACTGAAATATTTGTGTTTTGTTTGCCGCGCTGCCAGCAACGTAATAGATGAGGCGAGAGTGGACGGTCGGTCGGTGTTCAGCTTCCAGTCCTCCTGCAACTTGAGCCTCGCAGCAGCGTCCCTGTCTCCGCGATTTCCTGCTCGCCCCCTGCTCCCTCAGCTAATGGCTCTTCCTCCTCAGACTCTTCATGACTCTCTTTTCTTCTCCCTTTAACTCCCTCTTGCCTACACCCCTACCCCCCGCCTTGTTGGGGGGACATGTGCGTAGGACTATTATTTCCCCTCTTAGTCTGGAAGCTACATGAGCCCCACTCCCACTAGCTTTAGGGATTTTCTATTGAAAAAGTCAGCCTGGTAGCCTCCGCACGGAGGAATTTAAAAGGCCATGGGGCCAGCCCTGGGGAAAGCTGGGGGTGCGGAGCTCAGGACTCCGCAGCCCAGACTCCTTTTACATTTAGGAAATTACTCAGCCTCCCGCCTGCCCATTTTTGGGAGCGGGCACGCCCCAGGCATCCGGGGCGCAGTCCTCTGCTTTGCCAAGTGCAAGCGAGAACCATCCAGACACAAGGGAGAGGATGCTGAGGGCCTGCCATTGTCCCAGCGGGAACCTGACCAGGTCATTCTGGAGGATGGATGTTTTCTTGTGCATCTTATACAATAACCAGTGAGGGTCACTCTGTTCGACCAAAAAAAAAAAAAAATCTATTAGGCCCTGACGAGTTTGGCTCAGTGCATAGAGCGTCGGCCTGCAGACTGAAGGGTCCCGGGTTCGATTCCGGTCAAGGGCATGTACCTTGGTTGCAGGCACATCCCCAGTAGGAGGTGTACAGGAGGCAGCTGATCGATGTTTCTCTCTCATTGATGTTTCCAACTTTCTATCCTTCTTCCTTCCTCTCTGTAAAAAACCAATAAAGTGTATTTTTAAAAAATCTATTAGGATACTTGGTATAATATTTTGGAGGGGCTTTTGTTAAAAGTTTTTTTCTTAGTTTTGAAAGTTATTTTTTAAGTAAATAAAAAAGGAGTTAAAAATGAAGTGTGAAACATTTGAAATTCTTATGACTTAATCTGTTTATTCTTTTCTCTGCCTCATCGATACATTATTTCCTCAAGAAACTAATCTAAGTGGAGAGTTTCTTGAAACCATTCATAGGCGATAGGTGTGTGCGCTTTTTTTAATTCTTTCATGGGAGGCTGGGTGTTTTTCCTCTTGAAAGAATGAATTGTTGCCGTTGACACCACGCTTTCCTGTGGCATGCCTACAAAGCCACTATGCCTCATCCAAGCTGCATTTTTTTTTTTTTTTGGCAATAAAAGGAAACCTTTTAATACAATACAACATGTGTCTTTTGTTTGCTAAGGGTCTTCCATCACAAGGTGTCTGTTCTGTGGTCTGTTTCTCTGGTTTTCCACACAGACCTTCCATTTCTCCCCCAGTTTAACACAAGTAGTAGCTATTTATTGTATGGACATCCACGCTGCATTTTAAAAAAGCACATCGCCTTTGATCCTATGCCTAGGAAAAGTACCATTTACCTGAAAAATGAAAACCCCATGAAGAGCCTGAGAAACGCATTTGGAATGAGGGTCCTCTGTCCCGCATGGCGTGGAGGAATAGCGGTGTTGATTGACTTAGATGTTGGTGGGGAGGGGGGTACTGACCACAGCAGGCAGCTGCTGTGTGGAGGGAATCGATCCTGACTTTGCTCGGAGCTCACGGGAGGGCCTTCACCCCTTTGGCTTAAAAATCTCAGTCAACACAGCACAGGGGGGTGTGGCCCCGAGGAACCGGTCAGTCAGCGACAGCATCCAAGGGGAGGCTCTCCCCACCGTGAACCCCCAGGAGACTGCGTCCTGTGGCCACTAAAGGGGTCGGAAGTTTACCTGCTCACGTTGTCGGAGGCTTAGCGTGTTGAAGAGCAAGAATTCTATATAAAATAGAGCTCTAGGTGGTGAGGGAGGATCACTGGAAATAAAATGGTAATAATCTGGTCCTGCTGTGGGTGTTCTCTGTGTGGTTAAGCACACGTGTGAACGGTTTGCCCAAGGAGAGAATGGGCTTCCACACCTGAGGAGGAGCTTGGTGACTCTTGGGAATTACGGCGGTTTGGCCGTCTGGATATCTTGTGTGTTCTGTTCTGTTCTGTTTTGCTCTGTGTGGCTGTCCTCTCTTCCCCTCCATCAAGATTACCCGCCCCTTGCCCCCAGCTCAGAGATCCATCCCCTCTTGCCTGGAATCCAGAAACCCTTTCCTACCCACCTCCCTCTCCTGACCTCTTCCCTCTCAGTCCCGTGCCAGGGCCACACCAAGCTTCCTGAAAGCCATTTCTATCTGGTAATTTTCCTGAGAAACAGTTTTCTGATGAAGATGATCATCACAATAATAATGCAATAAATATTTACTGAGCAGCTCTGTGCATAAGCTATATTAAATTGTTTGATATGTTATCTCATTTAATCCTCCAAACAATCTGCAGGCAGGGGTGAGGATTCCCTCGTTCACTAAGTGCCGATGGAGGCTCCGCAGGTCAGGGCCTTTGCGGAGGCTTCGCCCTCCTGCTAGCTCCCGGGGAGGCTAAGATGCCCGCCTCACGGGATCCCAGCACCCGCAGAACCTACACCCACCCCGCCCGCTTAGCAACGCACGTGCTGTTCTCGTGGAACTTCTGTCTGGGATGCATGACGATTAAACTTGGAAGAGCCCCTGAAAGAGTGCTGTTCCTTCCTCAGGTTATCTTGCATCTCAAGTTTAGATCATAAATGAAATTGAGTGGGAAGCTGTCTCTCCACCTCAACTTCCCGGAGACATTTATCTGTATCACAAGCCCGAGAACCGTTGGGAAAGGATTAGGAATCTGTGGCCAAAAGCCGTTGACCCC
>PVJC01006017.1:0-56643 GCA_004026665.1 Murina feae | reverse complement strand
ATTCTGTTCTTCAGATTTCTTATTCACTTGATTTTTAGGTTCACTTGTTGATAGATATGCATTTGTTGTTCATAATTTTTATCTTTACTTTTTCTTCATCCTCTTCTCAAAGGATACCTTTCAGCATTTCATATAATACTGGTTGGATGGTGATGAACTCCTTTAGCTTTTTTTTGTCTGTGAAGCTCTTTATCCGACCCTCAATTCTGAACGATAGCTTTGCTGGGTAAAGTAATTTTGGCTGTAGGTTCTTGCTGTTCATCACCTTGAATATTTCTTGCCACTCCCTTCTGGCCTGCAGAGTTTCTGTTGAGAAATCAGCTGACAGTCGTATGGGTGCCCCCTTGTAGGTAACTAACTTCTTTTCTCTTGCAGCTTTTAAGATTTTCTCCTTGTCTTTTGCTCTTGGCATTTTAATAATGATGTGTCTTGGTGTGGTCCTCCTTCGGTTCCTTTTGTTTGGAGTTCTCTGCGCTTCATGGACTTGGAAGTCCATTTCTTTCACCAGGTGGGGGAAGTTTTCTGTCATTATTTCTTCAAATAGGTTTTCAATATCTTGCTCTTTCTCTTCTTCTGGTACCCCTATAATTCTGATATTGGTACGTTTGAAGCTGTCCCAGAGACTTCTTACATTATCTTCATACTTTTTGATTTTTCGTTTGTTTGTTTGTTTGTTTGGGCTTTTTTGGCTGGGTGGGTTTTGCTTCATATTTCATATCTTTGACTTGATTCTTGCGATCCTCTCGTCTGCTGTTGGATCTTTGTATATTATTCTTTATTTCAGTCAGTGTATGCTTAATTTCTAGCTGGTTCTTTTTCATATGCTCGAGGGTCTCACTAAATTTATCAGCAGTCTCTAGAAACTTCTTGAAAAACCTAATAACCGTGGTTTTGAACTCTATATCCAGTCGTTTGCATTCCTCCATTTCTGTCTTTTGTGACCTGTCTCTTAGTCTCGCGCATTTTGGCTTTCTGTGCTGGGTGTCCTATATAAGGCCCAGTGTTTCAGCCTCCCCAATCACCTGGGGTGGCTACTCTTGTATGCCTTTGAAGGCTGGGTGCACAGTCTTGTTGTAGTTATCACTGGGAGGTATCACTGGGGGGAAATGACCTGCAGGCCTTTCTCCTCGTTGTTTGGAGTTTGGATCTATTGGAGTTCTGTCTCAGCTGCAGACCCCCAGGTTGTGCTGCAGGGAGGCAGGCGAACAGCTTGGGCGGGGTTGTAGGTGGGGTGGGGCGGGGTCTCAGGATCACCGGGGGTGGAGCGACTCACAATAGCATCCCCTCTGCGGATGCCACAGTCTCTACCGGGTTTGACTGGGGTCTGCGCACGGTTCTCAGTCCCGGAATCTCCGCGTAAGTGATAGCTGCGAATAGCACTCCTAGAACGCCACTGGTCTTTCACCGCCCCGTTGCCCTATAGCCCGCGTCGCATTCACTGCGACCGGGAGTTTTTAATCTTCTGGGCCATGGACCCGATCGCTGCTGCCGCTCCCTTTCACCCGCCCTGCCGCGCCTCCGTTTCGAGTCCATACCTTGGGCGCCAGGAGCTTCTGTTCAGTCTCAGAGCACTCCTCTTGCTTTCTAGGTGTAACGGTTCCCCTCCCTTGGTTCTGGAGGATGGCCGTTTATCTGAATGGTTGTATTTCTATAATATAGGTGTGGAGGCTGTGCATTTAGGTATATACCTCATGCTGCCATCTTGGTTTTTTCTCTGGGCTCTTCTTAAGGATCATTATTTTCATCCTAAAAATTTATTTTAAGTACTTTTTCATTCAACTTTCCTTCTTTTTTTGCTTTCCTCATGAGAATATACATCTATAATAAAACATCTAAGCATGAGCTATAATATGGTTGGTCATCAATTGTACCATTATTTTATAGGTATCTTTCTAATTAGCATACTTCCCATGATTTTGCTTTGTAAAGCAATTAAAGGACTTAACTCCTGATTTCTTTGTTTTCTTTTTGAGGTGAAATTCACATAAAATTAACCATTTTAAAGGGTATAATTCAATGGTATTTAGTACAGTCATATTTTTGTGTAATCATTATCCTGATTTCTTTTTATAATTGTGAATAGCAGTGAAGAAAAACATGCAAAGCACCCAAAGCCTGTATATGCTGACAGGGCAAGCTTTTCATTAGTTTTAGAATTTGGGCACTATTTCTAGAGATTAGTTAGTTTTATCCAACAGCCAAATAATTAATTGGTCCATTAGGTTTTACGTAACTGTGGTTTTTTGTAGCTCATTGTCATACCATAATTGCACTAAATAGTAGGTCTAAAATTATTCATGCTGCTTTAATTTTGAAATAAGGGGAAAACTGTTTCATACTAGAGATTCTTGAAATCTCCTCATAATTAAACAAATGCCTTAAAATTTTTCCACAAATGGTTGCCTATTCATTTGTTGCCCAGGCTACTTAACAAATTATCCACCAAATTATTCTTTGCTTTGCCTCCTTAGGAAATCTGCTTTGCATAATCTTCAAATGATTTACTGATTTACAGTAGTATGGCAGGAAAGAGAGTAGGGTTAGTCACTATTAGGATATTGACGGCCTTTGAGAGTTCTACTTTAGTTTACTAGCTAAGGCAGTTGCAAAGCATATTGCTCAATTTCTGTTTGAAAGCTTTTAAAATAATTGAGCTAGTGATGAAATCATGAACTCCCTCCCAGGCTTCCCTCATGTGCTCTGGGGCCTTGTTCTCCACTAAAAATTGTGGGAATTGCTCCTATTTTGTCATATACATATATTTTCTCTAAAATTCCTTCCCATCTTGGAACAGTTCCATTAACATTTGTTTCTCATCTACATGATGTGGACCAGCATCTTTTTGCTGGAGAAAAAAATGGACTCAACACATTAGTGTGAGGGAATCATAACCAGGCTGTTTCCAGGCCACTTGAGGGCTGCTCAGAGGTGGAATCCTCAACAAAGGAACTGCTATTGAACAAGAGAGAAGAACATGCAGAGGAAACTGGCTATCTAGAGCCGCCAGCAACCAGCTAAAATGTGAAAGGGTTTTCACTGAATGGTATTTAGGGGAATGTTTAGTGTTATGCAGTAGAGTCTAAATTTAGACTTTTTCCATTTTCCTGAGGACAAAGCCTATTCCATCTCCCCCAACAACAACCAGAAATTGGGTCTCACAGGGTATGTTCTCTGATGGACCCAACTTTAAATCTAGTTGTTTTCTTCAAGGAGCTCAGACTGCATTATCAGGGAGACTGCTGTCCACATTGCAGCTGATTTAGAGAGCTGTTCCCATTGGACAGAGGGAATACCACTTTTCCTAGGGCAGGGCTTCTCAACCTCTGCACTCCTGACATTTGGGCTGGATAGTCCTTTGTTGTGGAGAACTGGGTTACAGGATATAACTACATCCTGGGCCTCTACCCTCTTAGATGCCAGTCATACCTCTTTCCTCTCCCCAGGTTGTGACAACCAAAAATGTCTTCAGACATTGCCAGATGTTCTGTAAGGTGCAAAATCACCTAAGATTGAGAATCACTGACCTACATTTTCTCCCAAAGTAAAGATGAGGATTCCTAACTCTTCACCCAGCTACCTAACCTCAAAATATTTTTTCTTCTCTTAAGAGTCTAGAGAAAGAATGCCTCTTCTACTTTTGTGTGCAGATTAGAGAGTGGGTATGCTGATCTACAGGATTTGGTCCTGTAACTGGATTTGGCTTTGACAACCACTGGGGGATGGGAAGTGATGAGCCAGCAGTGAGTGAGATTCTTACTATCTGGCTTCTTGTTCTAATTAAACAAACTTTCATGGTCTTTCTGTTAATGAGTCATCTGGTAAAGAAAACACTCTTCTTTTGCCAAAGCTGTTGTGGGGTAAAGACCTAGCCGAGTTTACACATGTAAGTTGCTGTTGTGACTTTTTCTTCCTGGAGAGTGGGGAAGGATCCCAGTAAAAAATGGAAGTGCCATCATGGATTTGTGACAGTAGTGAGTAGCAGTTTTTTAAAACATTAAGTCCGAGATTTTTATTCGACAGTAACCATTAAGAAGTACCACTATTTTCTACATCTTATAGTAAAAAGTAAACTCTGTTGTCAACTGAGGATTATAAAACCCTTTGCATACCATGCCACAGATTGGTCCTGGCAGTAGATTTTGTGACATGGTGCTGGCAACGGCTAACACCCTTGGTGTGGCCTGTGATAGATACTCAGGTACCTCAAGTACATATTTAAAGTGTTTAGCTTGGAATGTGTGTGCCATACAAGTATTAGGACTTTTTAAAAAGAAAATGCCACTAGAGGTATTTATACGTGAAAGAGACCATGGGAAAAGAGCCAAGACGGGCTAAGGACTAGAACAGAATTAAAAGACAGGCCTTTGAGTCCTCCATCCAGGTCTTTTGTACCGCATTGCCTCCTGAGCTGGCTGCTTGAGAACACAGAAAGGGAGCTTTAGAAATGGTGGCATGCAAAGCTAGGAGTGGAAAGGAGACACACCAGCTTTGCCTCCTTCATGAAGTGCCTCGGCTGCCTTTTCTTCTCATGGAGCTATGGAAGGTGTGTCAGCATCGCCGGTTCAGGGCTGGGAAGGGGAGACTGAGAAATCATGTCTTTTTTCCCTGTACCCTACTGAAACCTCCTGTTTGTTGTAAAACAAGCCTTCCTAAGACATCATTGCCAGAGCAATGTCAGATAACAGAGTTCTGCTTATAATTCCCCAGCTGAGAGGTTTGACTTTGGAGTTTTGCTTTAAGTATTCTGCTAATCCAACCAATCACTTACTTTGGAGAGAAAGTACCTGTGTTCTTTTTGACAGTGCGATGATTGCTCAGTCTTTCATGGTTTGTGTCTTCAAGTTAGATGCCAGGTTCAGCAGTACAAAAGAGTGTCTTTCTGCATATTATAGCAAAACCAGTTGGGTTTCCATAGGGTTATTAATAGCCTGGAATCCCATTTGGACTAAGAACTGTAGGTCACAATTGAGTACAGCAGCCATTTAGGAGAATTGTAGCTGATGGTATGTGGTGCAGGTAGATGTGCAGGCAATTAGTGTTGAAATGTGCCTAGCTTATAGCTATTAATATTTACATAAAATTTTATTTAAAAACTACTGCCATGTCAGTAAAACCCAATGAGGTTACACATAGAATCATTAGAACACAATTAACAGGGCAAACCAGCATTAGAAAGTTCTGTGGGAGTAGGAGCCCCTTGCTTGCCCATTGTGCTTTTGGGCCAAATGTAACACTCGCCTGAGAAAAGAATAGTCATCATGAAAATGTTTTCTTTCCTTCCAAGTCAGGAAACATTCACAATGGAGTCTACTTCTCCATTCTGGATTTTGAGATGTGCAGGAAACAACCAGCCATTACCAGCTGGGGTTTTCCTGCTGATAAATGAACTCTGAGGCCACAGTGACCTGTCTTGTTAATGAGTTAATGAAGAATCTGGTCCTTGTATTGACCCTATCCTTAAAAGCTTTCTGTGGAGCTGAAACAACATTCCTCTAATTTATGAGTTAACTCTTTCTTACTTAGCAAATGAGAAACAGAGGGGAGAAAAGGACCTGTAAGGCAGAGAAGTAGAGAGTCTACTAAGGAACTTCTTTTTTTTTTTTTTTTTTAATATTTTTTATTGATTTTTTACAGAGAGGAAGGGAGAGAGATAGAGAGCTAGAAACATCGATGAGAGAGAAACATCGATCAGCTGCCTCCTACACATCCCCCACTGGAGATGTGCCCACAACCAAGGCACGTGCCCTTGACTGGAATCGAACCTGGGACCCTTCAGTCCGAAAGCCGACACTCTATCCACTGAGCCAAACCAGTCAGGGCTACTAAGGGACTTCTTTAAAAAAAAAAAAAATTGAACATCATTAACTGCATTTTGCAGACAGAAATTATATTCCCCCCAAAATAGTTTCCTTTTATTGCAGGACCTGAATAAAACTGGTCTTGTACTTACTATGTTACCTGAGGCAAATGACATTGTATTGAGGGATTTCCCCACTCATTACTCTGACCAGAAACTACTTTGAATTGAGCAACTAAAGTACTTGAGTTCTATAAAAACACTTAACTGTAGAGAAAAGAAGATAATTTTTTTACTTCTGTAAGTAAATGTTATTAACGTAGTATTTATTAAAGGGGGCAGATTCTCTTTCTAGCTTACTAGCTAAAGTCTCCTTTAAATTAGGTTATCTTTGAGAACCAGAAATGATTTCTTCTCTTACACTGTTTATTCTCTTAGTGATTGATTGTTCCATGATTTGAAGGGGCCCCAAGGTTGTTGTTTTTGTACAGGGTTATTTCTCAGCTGTGAATTCTAGAAATGTGATTTTATCAGTTCATGTGATTCCAAAGAGCTGACTCATGGCAGCCATACTCATAAGGCTGGTATTACAGTTGGTTTAGAATGCTTGTTAACTTATCATTACTATTTCATTAACCAGAAGAGTCTGTCCTATTGAGGTATCCCAAAAGCAGTACCTGGAAAATCATAAAAAGTGACAGGAGGCTTTATTTGTTTGGTGAGCAAAGAAATGAAAACTGATCTGTCTCTCAAAGGCACCTTTTCCGTATGCCATTTGGAAGTAACTAAGAGTTGCCAAATATCAGAGGAAAACCAATGTCATAAAGAAAATGCTATGCTCGAGAAATTGAAATGCTAAATAAATAGAACACAAAAAAGGAGACTTGAAGAGAAGTGTGTTTATACCCTGAAAGGGGTAAAAAGAGAATGCTGCATTCATGAAACAAAAGCAGACTATTAAGGGGAAAAAATGAATTTTATTTCCTAGATCTTGGAAATTGAAACCTGATTATTTAACCGGAACCTTGTTAAAGGGGCTGCACAGCCTAATTGATACAACTAAAAGGAATTAGAAGGAAAGGGCCAAAAAATTCTCCTAGAATATAAAATAATAAAAAGAGGGGGTTATTTAAGAACTTTTTGAGTTCATCCAGTACGAGTTCTGGGAGGAGAAAAAGATAGAAAATGGAGGGTGAGGGGTGGGCAAATACCCAAAGAAATAAGGGAAGAAAATTTCCCCACCAGAAGAAAAGCAAGAATCCTTAGAATGAAAGGGCCCACCACTTGAACTTATCAACTTAAGAAGACTCACATTTTACACAAATAATGGAAGTCTCAGAACACTAAGGCTAAGGAAAAATTCTAAAAGGTAACAGAGAGAGAGAACATTCTGGTCTATAAAGAAGCAAGAGTCAGGTTGACATCAGTGGCAGCACGGATGCAAGAAGATAAAGCACCATATTTATAGTTCTGACATGGAGCCTAAGAGTCCATATCCAGGAAATCTATCCCTCAGATGGCAAGGGCAAATGAAGACGTTTTTCAGGTACACAAGAACTGAGTTTAGAAACAGACTCATACTAGTAGATGGAGAAAACAAACTGATAGCTGTCAGGGCGGGGTGGGGGGGCGGTGTTGGGAGGTGTGAGTGAAAAAGGTGAAGGGATTAAGAAAAAAAGGGGAAACCTCATAGGCACAGAGAACAGTATGGTGATTACAAGAGGGAAGGTGAGGTAGAAGAGGGTAGAAGGGGGATAAATAGTGATGGAAAGAGATTACTTTGGATGGTGAACACTTGAACCTGTATAATTTTATTAGCCGACATCACCTCAATAAACTCAAATTTTGTAACAAAAGAACTCAGTTTCTCATTTGTGGCCACTATTTTATAGAACTACCAGGGGTATGTTGTCTAGAAAAAAAAATGGGAAAAGGGCACAGAAGAGGTATTGATAGGGGGATTAATTTTAGGGATGCATGAGTCTTTCTCACCCTCCATAGACATTTCCCTAGCTTAGCAATGACCTGCTGAGTAGATGTGTTTTGCTGTCTCCAGCTTTTTTCAGTTTGGTAGGGTTTAGTGAATGCAGAAGCATTCCACCTTTTGTTTCTTTTTCAGCCTTGTTTTGACCAAGTTTAACATGAATAGTAGAAGAGATTTTTTTCTTGTACCTTACATGACCTTTCTCCCTCCACCCTTCTTTATTCTGATGCAGACCTCATTCCCCCATTGCATCACCTTCGGCTGATGGCTTTTGCTTTGCAGCACAGCCTGTCTGTTGGCTGGCAGCCTTTTTCCGGGCTTGCATACCAGGGAAGTGCAGATGTTCTCAGAGCATCTCAGACTGGGCACGTGGGATTGCTACAACAGTTTATTATTATCCGCTTTCCTATTCCTTTTCACCTGTTTCTGTTGTTTTAAAAGGTTTTGCTTATATTAATTAATTACAAGAGAAAAAATAAGCAAACTTCCACAGTTTCTGTGGCTCAGGTGCTGCAAGGAGAAGGCAAGTCGTGGATGGGGGAGGAAGGGTGGATGGCAGTGATTGTTGGCCTTTCTAGATGATCGTGAGTAGCTAATATTGCAATACTGTTTCCACAGAGGCTCTTGCAGAGCATTAATGATTAATTATGCTCACGGTCTCTCACCATTAAATTGGTCTCTCTGTATCTCAGTCACTGAAGTAGAAAATGTGTAGGACTGATTTATCGAGGGTGGGGGTAGCCCACACAGCAGATGAATTAGGAGTACACCCCAGAAGTTGTATCATCTGAGCGCCTTGCTGTAACCACCATAACTTCCTTCCTCATTTTTTAATCAGTTTAAGAAGGAAAGGGCTGTATTAATAACCAGAATGCGGTATGGAAGGCTTTAAAGACTTCCTTTCATTGCTTTTTTTTTTCATTTCCCTTCCCCTATTTGAAACAAAAACAAAAACTTTCTGGTTTGACGACAATCTTGGTGGCATTTCAGGACTTTCATCCCTAATTCTCATTTGACAGAGTCATGCCTCTTAGCCATTTTCGTGATTTGGCTCTGCAGCATGGTGCATATCTAAAGGGGCAGCATCAAAGACTTTGCCTTTCCAAAACTTAGCTTGCTCTTAGACAATGGAAGGACTATGATGGTTCTGCATTCACTAAGATGCACAGTTGGCTTCTAAAAGAACATAGTTTAAAGAAGAAATGCCGATGGATTTTTCTTTAAATCTGTAACATTACCACTTTTTTCTTTTTTATGTTGAACCAATAGCCATATAGATACCCTTCCTTCTTTTGATCAAAAGGCATTATGAAGTGATTAGACAAGAAAGAAAATATTTGCAAAATATATACCTGAGATATATATATATCAATAACTAAAAAGACAAACCACAGACTGCATTTGGCCACCATGTGCTTGGCACCCCCACACAGTAGGTGGAGGAAGCAGTACCTGATGGAAGAAGAGGCCGGTCCTTGAAGTGGGTTTAGTACCTCGTTTTAATGTAGCTCATCCTCCAGTAATATCCTGAGGAAACAGTTTATGGGAGATAAATTTTCGAAAGTTGGCCTGTCTAAAAATAAGTTTGTTCTAACTTCACATTTTTAGTGGTTTTGTGGGTTGTAACAATTTAGAGGAAAATTATTTTCCTTCAGAATTGTGAGGACCTTGTTCCCCAGTCAGGTGTCTACAAGTCTGAAGCTATTTGGAAGTCTTGAAACTTCGTATATGATCTCATTTGTGCCCCCTCCTGGAAGTTTTTAGGATCTTTTACCTGGGATTCTCATGAGCAGTGAGAATCACCAATTCCTTTTTGCATCCTTTTTTAGCTATTTGTCACCATCTTATCCCTTCCACTGTGTACAGAAGCTCAGATTCCCACTAAACAAGAGAGAAAGTTAGTGTCTGCATAATTCTCTTATCTTGGTGGTTGTGATAGCTGGAGGGAGTTGTCATCTTTTTGCTCAGTTGCTGCCTGTAGCAAACCTGAATAATTCTTTCGGACAGATTCTGACAAGAAAGTGTTCTGTTGGCTAAATATTGAGTTAGCTAATTGCTCCAGTTCATCCACACAGTGTTGGTTTTAGCCTCAAGGGTGGTTGCAGACATTGCTTCTGGCTCATAACATATTAGTGTATGTGACTCTAAACTACCCCCCAGAACAAACAAACAAAAGCTGTGGGGCAGCCAGTAGCAAGGGAAAAACTCATTTGTTACATACAACTAAGTCTTTCAGTAGATTTTCACATAAAATTAATCCAAATACCGCTTTTTTTGCAAAGGACCGAAAAGAAAAGATTGGTCCAGCATTGCCCTTAATTCTGTCCCTCATTTGTGTTTCAGTTAAGATATCTTAGCCTCTGTCCCTCAGATCACAGTTAATGACAAGAGTTGTTGAGCACTCTTCAGGCTCTCGTGGGGTGGTGCCAAGGCCAGTCTAGGACAAATTCCAGGAGGTCTGTCATCTGTTCCAGTGAACAAATGCCTTTCTTGTGCCTGCCCTGAAGTAGTTAGTCCTCCTGGAGAAAACATAGCTAAGGTTGGCTGGCAGCTACAAGATTAGCCAATACAGAGAATTGTTACTTTAGTAGGTATCATTATTGGAATCTGTTTATAGTGTATGAAGTTGATATATTTTCCCAATACTCATACTTTTTTAAAACAAATTTTTTTGAATGCTTACCATGTGCCAGTCATTGTTCCAGGTACTTGGGTTATATCAATGAACAAAACTGACATAGGTTCCAGCCTGTGTGGAGTTTCCATTTCAGCAGGGAGTAGATAATCTGTTTATATAAAAACCCTTGGTATAACCCGTCACGTCTGAGGCTCGAACAACCGGAAGGAAGTCAGTCCCGCATGGGTCATTTTGGCAACAGCTGTGCCCTCCCTGAGCTGTTTCCCGAGGCCCGAGGGAAGAACCCACCCTGAGTGCCAGGAGCGCCCTGCAGAAGTCAGTCCTGGGTTGCTGAGGCAGCGGCCACGGTGTGGTAGAACTCTGGGTCTGGCCCAACAGCGAGCGTGGCCGACCTTCAAACCGGACCCTGACAGGAGGGAGGAGGGAGCCCCATTCCTCACAGAATGGACAGGTGGCCAGCTTGCTGTCAGGGGCCTGCCAGCGAGGAATCCTATTCACCTGCATATCTGTATAAAGTTTTAACATATTATATTAGAGGTCGTGGTGGTACTGTTCTACCCACAGCGTCTACAGGAATTGCTGCAAATTTACTTCTCAGTGGAAGTACCTTTTATTCCCAATATAAATTACTGATTCCATTAAATGAAACTTTAATTTCTAGACTCGCTATAAACAGTGAAGTTGCTATAACTATTAAAAAGGCCCAACTTCTCATTATTGATGAATGCACCATGGCATCCAGCCATGCTATAAATGCCATAGACAGATTCCTAAGAGAAATTATGAGTTTGAATGTTGTATTTGATGGGAAAGTTCTCCCAAACAAGTTTAAAGTACTGCAGTGTTTGGGGATGTTTCAGAAAGTTGTCTCTTACAGCAAATATGAGATCAGAGGATTCTGCTTATAGTGGATGGTTAGTAAAACTTGGAGATGGCAAACTTGATAACAGTTTTCATTTAGGAATGGATATTATTGAAATCCCCTGTGAAATGATTTGTAATGGATCTATTATTGAAGCTACCTTTGGAAATACTATATCTATAGATAATATTAAAAATATATCTAAATGTGCAATTCCTTGTCCAAAAAATGAGCACGTTCAAAAATTAAATGAAGAAATTTTGGATATACTCGATGGAGATTTTCACACATATTTGAGTGATGATTCCATTGATTCAACAGGTGATGCTGAAAAGGAAAATTTTGCCATTGAATTTCTTAATAGTATTACTCTTTCGGGAATGCCATGTCATAAATTAAAATTGAAAATGGGTGCAATCATCATGCTGTTGAGAAATCTTAATAGTAAATGGGGTCTTTGTAATGGTACCAGATTTATTATCAAAAGATTACAACCAAACATTATCAAAGAGAGAGAGGTTGTTCTGATTTCAAGAATTGATTTGTCCCCATCTGACACTGGGCTCCCATTTAAATTAATTCGACGACAGTTTCCCATGATGCCAACATTTGTGATGACTATTAATAAATCACAAGGACAAACTCTAGACAGAGTAGGCATATTCCTACCTGAACCCGTTTTCACACATGGTCAGTTACGTTGTTTTCTTTTGAGTTTAAAGAGCATGTGACGGTAAAGTTAAAGTTCTAAATACTTCATCACAAGGGAAATTAGTCAAGCATTCTGAAAGTGTTTTCACTCTTAATGTGGTGTACAGGGAGATATTAGAATAAGTTTAATCACTTTATCAGTCATTGTTTGCATCACTGTTGTTTTTATATCATGTTTTTGTTGTTTTCATATCATGTTTTTGTTTTTATATCATGCCTCTGTTGTTGTTATATCTTTTGTTACTATTAATATATTAATAAGTTTATATATTATTTTCATATACATTTTACTAATTTCCTTTCATCTCTTACTCACACTTCTATTATAGAGAAAGGGCAAATAGCAATATTAAAATATTTCTGCTAATTAATTTCCTTTTAGTGTGCACAAATTTCGTGCATCGGGCCACTAGTAAACATATAAATTATATGGTATGTTAGAAAATGTCAAATACTATGGAGAAAAGAAAATCTGAGATGGAATGAATGGGAGTTAGTTGTAGGAGAGGAAGTCTGAGAGCTAAGTCCTGGCCAGGTGTTGCTACCCTCTACTAAGATGTGGAAAAAGCTGCTGAGGGGAAGTCCACTGGGCATCCGAGTAGAAATGTCCAGTGGGCAGTTGGGTGTGTAAGGCTGGAGTTAGGAAGAGAGGTCTGGACTGAGGATAAGACCTTTGGGGTTAGAGGCATATAACTGGTATTTAAGCCTTGGGACTGAATGAAGTCACTCAGGAAGTGAGTGAGGATGGAGAAAAGCAGTCCAAGAATTGCATGCTGGAAAATTCCCAGATGCCTTCAAAGAAGCCGACATTAACAGTCAGACAAGTCCAAATTGTGGGTCATTGTACTGGCAGGGGGACTGTTCTAGATTAAAGGAAATCAATTTTCTTGGTTTGAAATTTTTCAAAATGAAAATTGTGTGAAGGAAAAAGAAGTCAAAATTTAAAATGTACTTTGCTGCCAAAGAATAATCAGCCACAGAAAAAAAAACAAGCAGCTCCTACTAAAGTTTCAAATCTGTTAATTTTTCTTCTGCAGCAGCAAGATTTTTGTTTCTTTCTGGATTCCAGAGAGCATCTTTTCAAAGAGTGGGGATGACAGGAAGTATTGATTATCTATGTGCCAGGCGTTGTGCTAAGTGTTTGCACGTACATTGAAAGCATTGTTTCTGGATTTCTCTATTCCAGCTTGTCTCCTTGGCAAATTCTGTCCCATCTTTTACATTGCAGATATCTCCCCCTCCTCCTCTGCACTTCCTCAACTCACTCTTATGCTCCTACTGCTGCTTACTGTGCAGCTGTTTTCTCGTAATGTAATTATCTGTTTGCATATCTGCATCTTGCGCAAATGAATTAAATGAGGATAAGAAATCTGTGTCTCTAACTCTAGTGGCCAGTGAAGAGTCTGGCACACTGAAAGCACTTACTAAGTAAGCACTGAGTTGACTAATAACTCATGTAATCATCACTCTTCAAGGTAGTTATTATCCTCATTTTACTAATTGGTTATTTGAAGCTCAGAGAAATGAACTTGTCCAGGGATTTAAAAAAAAAGATTAATTGGCAAGGGCAGGTTTCTGTACAAGGTGTGAAGCCACTCTACCCCACTGCTTAAAAAACAGCTCCAAAATAGTATCAGTGACATGGGGACTTATCCGGTAGTGCTCAGATATTCCAGTATTCTTGTCTGAAAGCTAGATTTTGGATTTTCCTGGCCCCTATGAAATTAAATATGCCCATCAACATAGAAGACAAATTTAAGAGTTTAAATGTGTTTCCTATATGAAGCTATAATAGACATCAACTGAGAGATATGTTGCTTCTGAATAATTTAAAAGTATTAGCTGAGAGAATAGGCAAATCTATAGAGACAGAAAGTAGATTAGTGGTTGCCTAGAGTTAGGTAATGGAGTGACTGCTAATCTGAGTGAGGTTTTTTTTTTTGAGGGGCATGACAAAATGCTCTAATATTAGATTGTGGTAATGGCTGCACAACTGAATGTACTACAAACCATTGACTTGCATAGTTTATTTCTTTTTTTTTTTTTACTTTCTTTTTAAAAAATATTTTTTATTGATTTTTAAGAAAATCTTTATTGTTCTGATTATTAGTTGTTTTCCCCCCCATAGCTCCCCTCCTCCAAATTCCCACCCTACCCTCTGTCCTTACCTCCCCCCACCCCCGCTGTTCTCATCCATAGATGTACGATTATTGTCCAGTCTCTTCCTGCACCCCAAAACCCCTTTCCCCCCGAAAATTGTCAGTCCAATTCCTTTCTATGCCTCTGATTCTATTCTATTCACCAGTTTATTCTGTTCATCCGATTTTTTATTCACTTGATTTTTAGATTCACTTGTTGATAGATACGTATTTGTTGTTCATAATTTTTATCTTTACTTTTTCTTCTTCCTCTTCTGAAAGGATACCTTTCAGCATTTCATATAATACTGGTTGGGTGGTGATGAACTCCTTTAGTTTTTTTTTGTCTGTGAAGACTTGCATACTTTAAATGGGTGGATTCTTTAGTATGTTAATTATATCTCAGTAAAGCCCTTTTAAAAGGCATTAGCTGGGAACAAGAAATGGTTGGTCATCAGATTTTCCAGCATTCTTTCAGAATACAAATAAGTTCAGTAGCTTATATGTAGTTGGGTTATTGTCTCTATTATGTACACTCTTAGAGGAAAACTCTTCCTCAGTACGGCTAAGTAGTTTAGGACATGTGTGTGTGGTTTTGTTTTTTTTCTTACATGTGTGCCCTTTAGTTTTATAGGGTCACTCAAATGAGACCATCAGTGTCCCCTCGCTCCTAGCCTCCTTCCTTCATCTGGGCAGTGAGCGCGAACACGCCCACACAGTCTGCTAACTACCAGCTGAGCCTCACAGTGAAGGAAAGGGCGTCATGCAGCCCCGGCCCCCAGGAGAGGATCATAGACTCTCATAGGCTGCTATGCTGGCTTCAGGGCTAGGAGCCTTGCTCTCACAGCAGGGAGAGAGTGATGCCTAATATCCCAAAGCAAATGGTTGATAGTATGTGAGGGTGAATCAAAGAATTCAATCGTCCACCCTTCACATCTTTAGTTGATCACATTAGTTTTGTTTTCATTCCCTCAAATCATCTATACATGGCAGGGTTGGCCAACTTTGTTTTAGTAGAACTTATCTCCAGCCAGTGGTTGCTAAAGCACCTTTTTCTAACATTTTGGCCATGGCGCAGTCATGTATTCACATTATGGATCATTGTGATAAAAGCAAATGCTCTGAGGAGATCCCAGAGTGCAAAGAAATGAGATTCATTCGAGATTTGTCTGTCACTCAGCAGTGGGATTGGGTGACAGGAACCTTGAAGAATAATCTACATGTCTGAATGAAAAAGCTGCTTTAGCAACCCGGGCTGGCAGATTAAGAAAAGAGACTCTACTTACTCTTTCCTCTCGCCTCAGAGAGGGAGGATGGGAATTCTTTTTTGGTGGTCAATGCAACGAGTGATGCAATGAGTGAACATCTTCCATCTATTAAAGAGAAACTATTTTGTGGTTATACTGATTGCCCAGCTGTGGTTAGCCTCTATGAGAACCATTTCCTGCGTGAAGTAAAAGGAAAGTGTCCTGCTTTCGCTAACAAACTCTGTGGGAACAGATATTTCTCTTTGTTGAAATTTCATTGCCTTAGCAAAGTGACATCATGGGCTTAGGCTGAAGAAGCCCCCTTTTTTGGATCACTCTTGTGCAGATAATTGCTCTTCAAATCCTGGATTGTATGAGTACTGTGTCAAGGGGAAACGGCTGATGCTGGTGATAGTGTGCCCTAGCTTTCTGAGGAGCAGGGGAGCTGCCCTGGGGAGGGAGCAGGTTGAGGTCTGAGCCTCAAGTTGCCCATTGAGTTAGCAGGATTATGGCTTCTAAGAGGCAGAAGAAGATACCCTGGCAACTAAGTGAGCAAGCACCGTGACAGATGCCATCATGAGAGAGATTTGGAGTCAGGCCCCAGCAGCAGTGCCAAGTGCTGCAAAGGACCTTTGTTACCACTTCAGCCTCGTTAGTGAAAGGACTATAAAACACACTCCTCCCCAGACAGAACTTTGAGGTATCAGGAATCACAGCTGTGTCCAGTGTCTCTATCCTTCTCATTTGGAATTTAACATGCTTCTTTAGTAGCTGTGACATGTTTTGGTTTTTTGGTGTGTTGTTGTTGTTGTTTTTTATGTGTGTGGTGTGTTTTTTGGGGGGGGGTAATTTTGCAAAATGTATGCTGGCCAACTTGTGAGTTTCATAGACAGCCAAGTGGTTAATGTGCTTACCCATTTCTAAAAAGGAATACGGGCATGACTTGTTCTCAGTGAGGTCTCTGTGATGTCGGACTAAAGGAATAGTTCTGGTCTGCTTGAAAACACTCCTACATCCTGAAATTTTAACCTGATGTCAACCTGGGTGGTACCCAGGAATTCAAAATGTATTTTATGTTGACATCCTTAGATATTTTCATGAGGAGATGAGATCTGCCTGGAAGAAAAAGAAAGCTGAACGTCAAAGAAAAAGCAGAATGCTGAGGTTTGAGAAAGCATGCCAACTCCCTAATCAGCAATTAGCCAAACAACCCATAATTGAGGCACATTTATCTTACATGCCCCGTGCTTTGCTTCTCAAGTTAGCTAGTTTGAAAGATGTCCTGTTTACCCAACTGCACTTTCCTGATGGGAGTGATCAGGGTGAGTGTGGCTCCTGTTCTTAGCCCTGGCAGGTAGGCTGGCCGCAGACCCGCCCTGGCTTAGCACTGTCACAGGAGAAAGCCAACAGAGCTCACCTTGGAGAGGTCATGGACTTGTTAGCTATCAGATACTGATTCAGCCTCATCTTTTCTTCGCCTCTGTGGCTGTGATTGTTTAAGAGCCCATATGGAACCAGTATCTGGAAAACAAACTGTGCTGTCCTCAGTTGAGCTCCCAGGATTCTGCATAAAGAAAAATGTCATTATGCAGTTTGTTAGAAGCTGTATTTAATTATTCCTTTAAAATTCTGTCTCAGAAATATCAGTGGCCTATTTGTGTTGGTCAATAAATTACTCTCCCCAGCTGTGCCTGATCATACAAATTACAGCAACAACAGTTTGCACCTTAGGAGGAAAGCATCCCCTCTCCCCAGGCATTATCCTCATTCCCAGTAAACCACACATTTCCTCTTGAAGAGCTCCAGGCTTCTTCATTCCCCAGTTGCGATAAAATGGAGGCCCTTCTCTGCTTTGCCATGATCCGTCACCATGGGAATGGCACAGGAAGGATATTACTGGAGCAGAGGCAGGAAGGGATATGGCATTATCTCTTTCCCAGGGAATGAGATGAAATCACATGGGAGTGGGACAAAAGAGAAAGGAAACTCAAAAGCATCGTTTTCTAGAGGTCTGGTGGGCTGGCCAGAAGGGTTTTGCTTTGCCACTGATTTCTGTGTCACTTAACCCTATCATACAGTTCCCTAGCTCCTTGTTCAGACATATAGGTAAATGCTTCTGGATTGGCTAGAGACCTCTGTTCTCACCATTGGCCTGTCCAGTCTAGGATTCTGCTGATGACCCATAAACCCTGGCCTTTATCTAGTTACCGTTCTTTCACCGTTTAGAGACTTCTTAGAGCCAAAATCTTATCATCCCTTTATGATTTTCTGCATATTTGTCCATCAAATAGGATCCTTAGACATGGTCAGGGCATTATAGAGTGAGGCACCAGAAATGAGCATTCAGAACTCTTGAGAATATGGTCCTACATATTACACATTAATTATAGACGGAGACCATGCTGGATTAAAAGATGAAAGGAGACTAATGAAACTTCAAACATGGACTAAAGTAGGTATGTTTCAGAATTATGTTATAAAGCTGTAGAGCAGCTGAAATCAAATCAGACAAACGTAAGTGCAATTCATTCTTGGATTGGCATAAGAGCACTAACACTTTGTAGCAAAAAAAAAATTCTGTTTGTAGAAAAACTGTGAAGCTGCTGCTGTTTGCCAGCTTTTATTTTTACCTTTTGCTGATAGATGCCACTTTTTGTTGTTGTTGCTGGCACCTTATCAATGTCAATAATAGATTTAGAGTACTGACAATTTTGCAAGCCACAGAATGTTAAAGATCATATGGAACTTCTTGTGTTACTTCTGGTTTTCCAGCTTCCTGAACCCAGTGTCCCATAGAACACTGTCAGTACAAGGTTGGGAGGTGAATGGGATTTATTTTAAATATTTTTATTGATTTTAGAGAGGAAGGGAGAGGGATAGGGAGAGAGATAGAAACATTAAGAGAAAATCATTGATTGGCTGCCTTCTGCATTCCCTATACTGGGGATTAAACCAGAAACCTGGGCATGTGCCCTGACTGGGAATCGAACCGTGACACTCAACCACTGAGCCACACTGGCTGGGTGGTGAATGGGATTTAAACTCTCTCCCTAAAGTACTGCTGGCATCCGGTCTGTTCATTGAATGGTCATGCCTTTGGGGAGATTACTTAGAGATTTACACAAGTATGGAGTGAAATTGGCCCAGGGATTGGGATTTTACTTTTCATTCTTACGGATTTCACCTAAATCCAAAGAAAATCTGAAAGAGGACACTGATTCCAAGCAGACAGTTCTCACTGAAGAATTGTCATCATAAACTTTCTTCCCATTACTCAGAAAGTGCCATGCCATTTCCAGATCCTTGTATGGTTCTGGAAAATAGTCCATGTATGAGCTACAAAAAAAGTTCACTCCTGCATTGTAAACAGATGACAAATACTAAGAAAACTGCATATCTCTGCCAAAGAATCTTTGTTCCAAATAATTTGCATTTCAATGGTTATGCAAGTTATGAGATGGAAAGCATAGACTTGAGCCAGGCTCTGTATGTTTGAAGTTAAATAAAGATCAGTAGTGCTTCCAAGCACATGTGCTGACCCCATCCTTGCTGGTTCAGTTTTGGAGCTATCTTTTCTGGCTTGTCAGTTAAAATATAATATTGCATCTTTTTGTTATGAGAAAAAAAATGAGTAAGTATGTTTTCACATCTTGGGGATTTAGTTCATTAAACATGTAGCAATCATGTACCATAGCAAGACTTTGTGCTACATTGCGACCGAATCAAAAATGAGTAAGACATGGACCTGTATCCTACATTGAGATCCAGGACAACAGGGGAAATAAGAATACATCCCCCCAAAATTAGCAGTGTTAGAAATCAAAGTGTGGAAGGCATCCCCAAAAGTAATCCCCATCTCCAGCATCAGCAAGATGGATAAGACAGGCTGAATGTCAAAAGCACTGGGTACTAGTCCCAACTCTCCCTCTGTAACCTGGACAGGTTTCTTAAAATTCTTGGATTCTCTAAAATAAAGAGGTTGGATTAAACAGTCTTCCAGCTGCTCCCTTTTTGTGCCATCCCAGTATGTGGTTATACCTATTAGATTTTCTGCTTGAAACCAAAGAGTATGCCTTGTATTGTGTGCACAGTTCCAAGTATAATGTCTGTTATACAGTAATTTCTCAGTAATCTCTGTTGGATTAATACAATGATGAAGGACTCTAAATGTACCCTAAACCTAAAAATCTATTCTGTGGGATAGTTGGGTGCTTAAGCTGATTTTAAAGGTCAGGGGAAAGATGTTCCCACTTTACCTTCACAACCAGTTGTGTTCTGTCATCTTTTCTAGTTCCACTTAAAAAGTTACTTTTCCATATTTCAGAGAGGAAGAGAGAAGGAGAGAGAGAGAGAGAGAGAGAGAGAGAGAGAGAGAGAGAGAGATCTATGATGAGAGAGAATCATTGATTGGCCACCTCCTGCACACTCCCTACTGGGGATCGAACCCACAACCCAGGTATGTGCTCTGACTGGGAATCGAATTGTGAGCTCAACCACTGAGACACACTAGCCAGGCTCTAGTACCTCTTATAAATAACAGCAGGATCCAGAGCCTCACTGAGGGTGGCCAGATAGAAGAGTGCTTTTACTACAGTGTGAGTGAACCTGAGCCCATACTCGAGGGGCTGGAGCCAAGCGAAGCCTTACTATAACATCTTTATGGCAGATGGAGTTCATTTAGTTGCAATCAGTATTCTCACGCTTACATTTCTGGAGCTAAAGAGAAACAGTAAATTCTAGCAAATTATCGTTGTAAACTTTGGATTCAGAGAAGAAAAAGACAACTATCTTTTTTTTTCCTTTTCTGAGTTTCTGAATTTTTTTCTGTGAGGTCTTGGCTGGTATTTAGTGTCATTAGCCGAGGTGGGAAGAGAATTGAAGATATAATTGCTGATTGATAGAAAACTGGACAGAATACACAAGAAGAAAAAGCTTAGTAGTGTCTTCCACCAGACTGCCTATTGCACTCAGCCATGCTCTCTCTATGGTGGAAAGCTGGCTGGTTAGTTTGAAAGCCCTGCTCCTCAGACAGAATTAGTGTTTACATCGAACTATACTATAAGGTCAGTGGAGTAGTGTGACATCCAGGAGGAGGTGGTGGAAATATCATTGTTAGATTGAAAACATCTTGGCAGTAACACTCTGGACATGTCTGAGTATAACATTCTGGATGTCATGTGTGAGTGAGCTGGTGCACAGTGGATTTCTTTTGACTTGCAACAGGTGGGTGAGGATTCTCTTGAATGAAGTACTATGGTCTTCTGTGACACAGCTCACCACACTTTAGAAGCAAAACCAAGACATCCATGGCTGGGCCTGGAGGTGGTCTGTGAAAGCCAACTTTTGGTAGTACCTTGCCCTTAGAGCTTAGGCTTCAGAACAGAGAAAAATCAGTGGTGCTGGAACTGCATCGGTTCATGCTGACAGCAAACAGGTCTCCAAGGGAATTCTTACCTCCCTCTCCACAGCTTTGCAGTCTACACAGCTGGCAAATGCCTATGGGAAACCAGTGCTGATTTACTTCCTTTCAACTCACCACAGTGCTTAGAGACAGATATGTACTGCCACGGTGCCCTCTGCAGTGTACTTTCACAGCACTGAGAGCCAGCACCCCCTGCCCAGAGCTGATTCCTTCTTGCATGCCGCAGCTTTCCTGAAAGTCCCATAGGTGAGCCTTAACACAGAGATAGGCCCAAGGTAAACCTGCTTTTTGAGACCTGTGATGGAGTGTTGCCAGGTTATACCACTAAAGCTCCCTGTCAAGGTGGGAGAGTGAGTGGGAGCTGGAAGGCCTGCAGGGACCCCACATGCCAGGTTCCAGGAAGAAAGTGCCGGTCTCTCTGTTCCGATGAGCCTCTGTGTGTTCTGGCTGCTACTATAAATGTGTCATTCACTTTGATTTAGCTTCAAATAAAAGACAGGTAATTTTGCTTTCAGGAAATTACAAACCATGTTAATGATCCAATGAAATCAGACCTAGAAGCTTTCCCCTAAAATATAATAGCACAGGTGACATTGTGCTGATGTTCAGGGTGAACAAGGCAAAGGGAGGCCGGTTATGGATTTTTGCTTTGCTGGAAGTCTCTTCACTGTTATGCAGCAAAAAATCATTCTCTCATAGACTTCTCAAAGTGATTTGTGGGAAAGGTGGTATAATCTGGGAATATCAGAGCTGTGGACTGAGGGACACAGATGGTGTCCAAAGCCTGTGGTGCTGCCCTGATACAGTGGGGAACTGGTTGTTGAGAGCTGATGGGTGAATACAAGTGGAAATTGCTCCCCTTAGAATCCCCTGACTTAAAAGTGTTTTGAATACTTTTTATTCTACAAAGAGCTACTTCTCTCCCACTGATGGGTTCTCTGATCTAGGTGACATTGTTGGGTTTTTCAAGTGCCTGCTATTTGCAGAGCTATATCCATGTTCTCTGGGGAGATTTAGAGTGTCCACATAAGGAAAATCCTGTTTCTCTTAAACATTTTAGATTCCTCTCAAAGCAGAATTTTAGGTAAGGTTTTAAGTGCAGGTAGATTATTTGGGAAGTCTATCCCAGCAAGCAGGAGTGGGGGTGGGAGTGGGACAGTGAGATAGGGAATCAGGAAAAGCCGATACAATTGTGTATTTCCAAGGCCACGAGGGCTCAATGCCACCAGAACTTCTGAGAAGCATTCAGAGTATCTCCCAGAATTGCCTGTGTGAGGACAGGATACTGCGCCATTTGGCCACCAGCTCTTGTGTCCATGAGGGTGGTCTCAATGGCATGAACTCTACCACATGTCCAGGCATTGCTTGTGACACGTAGGCAGGGTCAAAGGAGGCCCCGCAGTCAGAAATGGAAAGCCTCTAGGTGTGTGCTTTGGTGGAATGTTGTCAGCAGTGATGCTGAGCTTGCTCAGAATGGACCATTGTGGGGGACAGCTAAAATTAGAGTCCTCGAGCATCTGCTATGGAAAGGATTCATGCTATAATAGGAAAAGGACTGGGGTGCAATAGAAGCAACACCAGGAGATAGCTAATCTAGAGATGGAGGGGAAGGGTCTTGGAAGGCTTCCTGGAGGGAGTGGTTTCTAAGCTGAGACAGGGCCAGATGAATGGGAGGCAGGTAGAGGTGAGGTAGAGGTTCAGCATAGGTTGGAGCATAGGTTTCAAGGTTAGGGGAGGCAAGAGAAGATCAGGAGGAACTTGCAAGTTAAGGAGATTAGACTTGTTCTGAGAGCAATAAGGGCCCAGAAAGAGACATTTAAGCAGAAAGACATGGTAAGCTTTGTGTTTTAGAAAATTCATTCTAATGACAGCATGTAGAATAGATGCCAGGATAGAGCAAGTTGGGGAGATGGGTGAAGAGGCTGCTGAATTATCCAGGTGAAAGGCTATAACAATGTGAACCAAGTTAGTGATGGTGAGGCAGGTGAGAAGTAAAAAGATTTGACATATTTAGTTTCTAATCATGCTCTGCTCCTGGTAAAAGTGTGTGTGTGTGTGTGTGTGTGTGTGTGTGTGTGTGTGTGTGTGTTAATGAAGAGATTGCTGTAGGGAAAGAATTTTTAGAAAACATGATTGAAAGCTCATAAAGAGCCCTTTGGAAAATCCTCATTCAAATTGAGAAGTAAAATAGCTGTCAAAATATTTCAAGTAGCCCTAGCCGGTTTGGCTCAGTGGATGGAACGTTGGCCTGTGGACTGAAAGGTCCCGGGTTCGATTCCGGTCAAGGGCATGTACCTTGGTTGCGGGCACATCCCCAGTGGGGGGTGTGCAGGAGGCAGCTGGTCAATGTTTCTGACTCTCTATCGCTCTCCCTTCTTCTCTGTAAAAAAAATCAATAAAATATATTAAAATATATATATATATATATATTTCAAGTAAATTCTCACCGTAGAGGTGAAATAGCACAGTGTACTGCTTCGTCCTGGGTCTGCATTTTCTATTGGTTTGACCTTTGTTGTGTCATTTAACCTCTTCAAACTTTGTTTATTTGTCCAGCTCAAGAAAACTATTCTTATTAAGCCTTGATATGAGGATGCCTGCTCAGCCTATTCTGAGTTGATCTTAAGCTAACAGCATGTGATGAGGTAGGACCACAACAGGGAAGCTAACATCCTCTCAATCAACATGAATACAATGAGAGTGTAGAGGGGAATTTTTCAGCCCCAAGAATCTTGTGTGCAGTGTGGACACTGGCCTGTCAGCTCACTCCAGGGCAGAGTCAGGGACCCATCCTTCACCAGCTCCGTGTTGCAGGGAGATGGGGTTTCAGAATGGTTAGTGTGACACAAGGACATCTCGAAGCCTCCTCCTCCAACTCTGAGACACAGTGCTTCCTCTTTCCCAGGCCATAGGGGGAATAAGATAAGAATATGTTTATGAAGGCACTTGGAGAATCAGCATTCTGGGCAAGTGAAAAGTATTGATGTTATCAGCAGGTCTTATGATGTTGTTAGCTTCTAAGGCTTTTAAATGCTTTAACTCTCTTGCATATATTCCAAGGAAGCAGAAAATAACTCCCAGTTTCCTGCATGCTGGTATATAACTGGTCTTAGTTTCATGAAGAGGCCAAAAGCCGTATCCTTCCCCTAATGCCACCTCTTACTGACTAGCTGCTTTCTATTTCTCTTATTTTATCGCATAACATTGACTGCAAACATTTGACCTGCCAAGACTTGAACTTGGGCATATGGGGTTTCTCCCACAGTGCATGATAGCAGCACCAGCAAATAGAACACAGGCTGTACATTCCCTGCTTTCAGGGTAAGGAATGTTTTCCACCTCCTGGGAAAAACCAGGACCCTGACTCACAGGAGTTGAAAGGAAACTGATCTCAGAATCCTTATAAGATATGTGACTTCTTGATCATCACTGTTGGGATCTGGTTCTCTTTCTCTTAAAAGAATTCCCTGGGGCTTTAGTGCACAAATGATGATAATGATTCAGTATGGCTACATGTATTGCACCTTTATTCTGTGCCAGGTGCTGTTGTAAGCATTTTACGAGTAAGATGCTCTATAGCCTATGAGTAACGAGTCACTTTGTAGATTAGGAAATCGAGGCAGATGTGGTTAAATAACTGGCCTCAAGTCGGTTAGAGCTGGAATATGAACCTAGGCATGTGATCCTAAAGCCATGTCTGAATCATGCTCTGCTTCTCCATCCTTGCAAGCAGAGACCTGTCAGAGCATACAGAGGTCTTCAGGATTTTCTGTCCCCAGGTCCTTGAGCGGTCAGAGGAAAAGTACATTAGACTTCTGTTCTACTTGACGTGTTCTCCATACTAGACAGGAAGTACACTAGATCCAAACATGTCCCATTAAGATAAATCCTTGAATCCAGGGAGCCCCGTGCCAATCAGAAAAACCATTAATCAAGAGATTATAGTTTTTATATGCTACATGTTTCATATTTTCGATTTCCCTAGATTAAAACGATCCAGTGGAATGAGCAGCCTTTTGGGGAAAATTGGAGCCAAGAAGCAGAAGATGAGCACCCTAGAGAAGTCCAAATTGGACTGGGAGAGCTTCAAGGAGGAAGAGGGCATTGGTGAAGAACTAGCCATCCACAACCGAGGAAAGGAAGGGTAAGAACGAATAGCTGCTAGTGCTCTGAAAAACTCTAAGAACTCTGAAGTAGTTTATTGTAGACAGGCCACCCTGTTTAATTGAAAAATGTGAGTACTTTGGTTTGTCAGTGAAGCTCTCTTCTAAGTGGGGCAGGTCCTGGCAGCGAGAATATCACTGGGGGTGACAGGAAGGGAGGGCCGTGTGAGCAGCACTTCTCTCGGGCACAGTCTCGTCTGCTGATCTGAACTTGCTGAATTACAGCTCCTGTGAACTCTAAGTCACCTCGTTGATTCACGTGGTCAGATGTGGCTCACTGTATCAGTCTTTGGCCTTCTGAGAAACCAAACTAACTCAGTGCTTCAAAAGCAGCCAACAGAAGACCTAGATGTCTCATTACCATGGGATTTATTTTTGTCCGTGTCATCATGATCCAGGGTGGGGCTTCACCCTTGGCTTCAGCCTGTATGACATGCCAGCCCTGGCCATCACTTGCAACCCCTTCCTCTTCACTTTGCAATACAAAGAGGATGTTCATAAACTATGTATTTAAGAATATCAAGAAAGAAAATGTTCGGTGAGTACTTAGGAACCACAGAAGGCTAAGAAACAAAGCTACTACAGGGTCCATGGCTCAAGGTCAATACTCCCCATCCCTAATAGTGATAGGAAGTGCTGTGTGGCTCATCAGACAGTCCTGGATGCTCATGACCACAACCCTCACAAGTAAGGGCTCTCTTTGAGGTATACTGGATGTCTCTGAGGCTCAGCTCTTCCCCAATAAAATTGGAATAATGATATCACCCCTCGTGGTTGTGAGGATCTCATGAAATCCTACATGTAATATATGTATAATACATACAAGTAATATACATAAAGCCCTTTGCAGAATGCCTGTCACATAAAGTCACGCATTAAGTGGTAGGCACTTAGATTTACAAGCTAAACTATAATAAAGACAGATGAGGGATTTATTTAGATGGTTATGTATTTTAAATTAGGCTTTAAGATTATTTGAGTGAACTTGGAAGCTGATGAGTATCAGTAGAAAAAAAAATTTTTTACTGACTTTATGTGCTTGTTTTACTACCAGACTTCTAAGTCTGTCAAAGATGGAATGTCACAGAACAGAGGCGGAAGCACCAAAGCCACCTGGGAAGGCCCAGGTAAAGTGCAGACAGGAGTCAGTGTTATCTAGAGAAGGCTTCTGACATTTGCCCCAAACTTCCCCACTCCTTGACTCAGCTGTAGTCATCATATTTGCCTAGTGATCTAAGGCATCAGAGGAACTGAACTGCCAGTGTGTTTCTCTCAATGTTGATTACTAGAGGCCTGGTGCACAAAAATTCATGCACTCGGGGGCAGGCGGCAGCAGGGAGGAGTCCCTCAGCCTGACCTGTGCCATCTCGCAGTCCAGGAGCCCTCAGGGGATATTTAACTGATGGCTTAGGCCCCCTCCCCATTTGTGGGAGGCCACTGGTGGGCCAATCGGGAGATAGCGCCAGCTGGCTAGCAAGTGGCCCGTCCCCCTCCCCCCCATTGCCCAACCGCTGTTGCTGCCACTACTGCTGATGGCCTCCCTCTGTGGCGACTAGAGGGGCTATCGGGGGGATGGCACCACCACCCCCAACTGCCATCCCCTCCCTCTGCCTGCTGGCACCTGCCTTGGCTGGCCTGGCACTGCCCACTGGCTGGCCCTGCCCCCTGCCAACTGATCATTCTGCTGTTTGGTCAATTTACATATTAGGCTTTTATTATATAGGATTATACAGGATATGAGTTGGACAATGTTCATTCTGCTTGAGCTAATAGAGGTCTTATAAAAATAAGGAGTGATGCTTTAAAGATAAGGGACAGTTAATAAAAATAAAACTGGAAGAGAACACGAGATTGGAAAAGACATCTGCTCCATGAGGAGGACTTTTCAGGCAATGGAAAATCAAGGAACTGGGTTAGAGAACAATTGTGTGCACCTTTTAAATTCGCCACATATATACCTTTTTGTCTGCAACTTTCTCAGCTTTCATTGTTTTGAAAATGTCCATGTGTTTCTTTATTCTTAAAGGAGACAGACCCACACACACGTAAACAGATAAGATATGAGCCTCTCTCTCATATCTTTTATCTACACACACGTCATACACAAGTCTGTATATTACGTGTGTGTAGATAAGTGCTCTGGTTTTCCCTCCTTCTCTGAGACGTTTCCCCTGGCCAGGTGATTCTGCAGGTCTGATCAAGTTTTTCCAAGGCAGATCTGATGACTTCTGTGCTTTGCCTTTGGCTATTTTTACCCTTAGCTCACTTGTTTTCCTAGCTCCTGCAGGCAGATCAAAGGGCCCAAACCCCATCCTCTGGGTATTTGTCCAAAGTTCAGGGGACAAACCCTTGTACAGAGGTGCTAAGTCAGAATCATACTTATCTATCTCTTTAAATTCACCCTTAAGTCAGGAGTGGGAAACCTTTTTTCTGCCAAGGGCCATTTGAATATTTATAACATTATTCCTTGGCCATTCAAAATTATCAACTTAAAAATTAGCCTCCTATATTTGTTCAAACATTTAATTAACTCACCCCTAATGCCTTGGCAGGGCCAGACCAAATGGTTTCCTGGGACTTATATGGCCTGCAGGCTGCACATTCCCCACTCCTGCTAGGAGCTTCCAGTGCACAGCCAGGGTTGAGAATCACTTAGACCACAGCTTTAGAATTCTAGAAATGAATTAACTAATGTCACCCCAATAAATTTAATACAAATTTTGAAAATTCTAGAGATGAGAGCAGGACAATCAGCTGCTGGGTGAGCCTTTCCAGCACATGGTAACTAGAGAGCCCACTTCAAAACATGATATCAAGAAGGTCAAGGAGATTCCTATTGAGAAGCGTGCCCAGTGCCACAGCATTAAAGGGAGGGAAGCACAAGAACCAAACCTCTAAGGTCTTTTTGGCAGAAGCAGGTCAGGCCCCCCAATTCTCCTACACAGATGCCAACAAAACCAAAGGCATCATCTAGGGAGAGGATCCTCTGCATAAAGATGTGGAGGATCCCAGAAGTGTACCCCTGGAACAAAGTGATCTTTACTGACCAAGGAAGGGGAAAAGGGCACATACGATAACGTCAAAAAAAAGCTACCTATGAGTAATGATTGGCCTCCGCCATAGTTATTAGGAGATCGTGACCTTTTTACAAGCACCATATTTAAGTTGATCTCATGTATAAGAATTCAGGTCATGACCCGTGATAAAATTATTCCTGTTATACAGTTCTGATTAGAATAAGATTGGATTGGAGTTAAAAGATTGTTGTGCTTTTTGTGTTTTGATCCTAATTTCAGTTTAGTAAGTACTATCACGTGTTTGCCCTTATAAAGATTTGATGGAATTTGAAGCTAGATTTGTTATTTCCAGTATTTTAGGTAATGATTTTGCTATTTTAAAATATTCACATAAGGGAACAAGGCACCTTGAGAAACAGCAGGCACAGAATCAGATCTGCAAAGAATTTTTAGGCAATGGAAATATCAGGTACAGATTTTTAACTTTAAAAAATACCCTCACAGATTTGAAAAAGACAAAAATAATTTCTAGAAAAATATGATGATCATAATTAAAAACTAAATGATTAGATTTACAATAGATGAACCAGCTGAAAAGAGAACCCATGAACTGGAAAACAGTAAGAAGAAATTAATTCAGAATATAGTTCACAAAGACAAAAAATACGGAAGGAAAGTTAAGCACCCTGGAGGACAAAGTAGAAAAAGATGAAAGATACCTTTCATAGACTTTTTAAAACACAAAAAATCCCAAGATAAATAAAATAGAAATTCAAACTAGGCATAAAAGAGCAAAACTGCAGAGAACCAAAGACAAACAGAAAAATCTTCAGAGCATCCAGAAAAAAGACAGTTCTGTGAAAGGAGGGGCATTGGACTGGCACATGGCTTCTCATCTGCAATAGTACAAGCCAAAGACACTGGAATGATCTGTTCAAAGTGCAAAAATAAACAACCCTCAGCCTAGACTTCTGTATTACGTGTGATAAAGATAGGAGATTCATATCTCATCTGTTTACATGTGTATGTCTGTCTCTCTTTTTCAAGAATGAGGAAAAATATGGACATTTTCAGAATAATGAAAGCTGAGAGAGTTGCCCCTAGCAGACAAAGAGGTACATATGTGGTGAATTTAAATGAGTGCTGATTATATAAAACAATAATGTTAATGTCTTGTATAGTGTTAGGTTTTTCTTTTTTTTTCATCCTCACCCGAGGATATTTTTCCATTTATTTTTAGAGAGAGTGGAAGCGACAGGGAAAGACAGAAATATTTATGTGAGAGAAATACGTTGATTGGTTGCCTCCTGCACACACCCCAATTAGGGCCCTGGTCAGGGAGGAGCCTACAACTGAGGTGTATGCCCCTGAGCGGAATCCAACCCAGGACCCTTCAGTCTGCAGGCCAGCGCTCTATCCACTGAGCCAAACTGGCTATGACAGGTTTTTTTTCCCTTAAAGCAAGATAGTATTAAAGCACCTGGCAACTAATATATAAAAGTTGGAAGATGGTAAGTGGAGTTTAGTTTTTCAAAGATCTTGTATTATTCAGGAGGAGGGTAAAGGTGTTGATTAAATGTGCATATTTGGATAAATTCCAAAGGAATGGAGGGAGAATAATGAAATGATTTGTGAAAGAAGACACTAAAAGAGAATTAAAGAAACCAAACATGCAGGACAAGTAATAAGCACAAAATAAAATGGTAGCTTTACAACTTAATGTATATTAGACAAAATAGACTTTAAGGCAGATACATTACCAGAAATAAAGAAGACAGTCTCATCATGATAAAAATGTTCAATTTATCTGGGAGATATAATAATGCAAATTCATATATACCATTTTGCATTATCTACTGAAGCTCAGAGTAGTTATTCCCTGTGACTTAGCAATTTCACTCCTAGCTGTATTCCCAACAGAAATTCAGTTATATGTTCCCCAAAAGACAAATGTGAGAATTTAAATAACAGTACTTTTCATAATATAACAATTCAAATGTCTATCAATAGTGTGACAGACAACGTGTGATATGTTCACACACGAGATGCTCCTCAGCAATGGGAAGGAATGAATAAATTTTAATAACATAACACAAAGGTGTTCATGCTGTACGATTTCATTTCTATGAAGGTCAAAAACAGGCAAAACTAGTGTGTTCGTTACGTCACAAAAGCAAGTCACAAAGGAATACACATGGTGTAAGTCTATGCCAAGTTCAAGTGCAGCACAACTAGCCCGTAATGTGAAGGGAACAGAGACTTGAAAGGAGAGCAAGGAAAGGCAGGCAAGCTCGCACCTGGCCAGCCTGGATGCTGGGTGAGTTGCAGAGGCCTCCTGGGGGCCGGCAGCATTCTGCTTCTTAAGCTGGTGACGGCCACATGCCTGTTTGCTTTATAGCAATTCATTTGTCTTGCCCATTTTATATACTTTTCTCTCTGTGTATTTATGTTATGTTTTACCACAAACTGAATTGAAACTGAATACAAATCCTGTCTTTACTACCAACCTGCCAAGTGCTCTGGTCCCAGGTTCTTTCTGTATAAAGTATACCTGTCAGGTTTATTATGGGAATTAAATAAGTAGAGGAAATGTCCGGCATGTTTGTAAATAGGCTCCTACCCACCCCCACCCCACTCCCACCTCCACTCTTTTCTCCCATTTGCCTTTATTGACCACCCCAAGTCGAGGGCCTCACAGAAAAGTAGGTGCTTTATTCCTTTAAATCCCTTGCTGGTGTATTCCTGCCAAAACTTTAGGAATACTTTCCACAGTGGGTGCAAATACAGCTTGGGGGCATCTCTTCCTACTCTCCCTGGCAGACTTTTCTTCCTTCTCTGAGCTTTTAAACTTGGGAAGTCCCAGGGCTGAGCTCCTCACATTCTCTCCCCTAACAAAGTTCACTAGTTCCACAGATTAGGCACATTTTTCTGATGACTCCCAAAAAAGTGACCATTCCATTGATCTCCAGACTCCCATATCACTTTTTAGTTGGCATCTCCACGTCCAAGGCACACATCACAGTTAACATCCCAAACTACATGCCTGTTTTCTTTCCATAAACAGAGTCCCTCAGACTTCTCAAAAAATGGCACCATCGCCATCCGCCCAACTGTTAAAAGGAAAACCTAGGAGTCATCTTGATTTCCTCTCTTTCCACTCATATCCTGCCCACCTCTCATCCTCTTCTCCCATGCTCATGGCAGTCCAGTCTCTAGTGCTCCTCCAGACACTACTCCACGATGGGCTCGCCTCAGATGCCACTCTCTAGAGCAGTCCCACCCCAGGGACCCTCAATCACATCACCCTGATTAATTTTCTTCATTACACTTATTACCAACGGGTGCATGTCATTGTGTTTGGTTTCCTAAATAACATGTTTCCAAGGATGGGGTCTGGTTCACCCCTTTGTTGCCAGTACACCTCTAAGTGCATATGCCCAGAGTAGGTGCTGAGCCACTGCACTGTCTCAGTGCTCGTCCCTCTGGCTAGCTGGCAGCCATAGCTTTAATTTGGAGCCCCGTAGGATTAGAATTCACCACTTAGAAAAGAAGGGTAGGATACATCCCAATGATGTCTCCACCCAGGCATCATTTTTGGTCAGCAAAGATGGTTATACCAAAGATGCTTTTCCTTTGAGCCCAGATTCCCAGGGCCAGGACCAGCATTTCAGGATATGTGTTAGCAGTCTGCACTTGAGGCATTTGGCATTGCTTCCCTCTCACTTGTAAGTGATCCCACAGGTTCCCCAGCAGCGGAGGCCCAGCAGGCTTTGGGGAAGGGATCAGTGCATAGAAAACGAGAGATATGCAGGTTTGGTTTGGGCTGATGATTGCAAGCCAGGTGTGCTGGTGATTTGGAGAGGCATGAAGTGGAAAATAGAGGAAATAATTTTCTTTCTCCAAAGAATCTGTTTCCATGACCCTCAAGAGTCACTCTTTCAGAACCAGCCCCAGTGTGAAGGTGAGATGGGAGGAAAGCAGTGGTGAAGAAAGTTAAAATCACCACCCTGTCACTCTTCTGTGGAGGGGGAGACACAGGCTTGGGCACTATTGGACAGACTGCTTCTTCCAGTTGTATTTCTCAGGGCAAAAAGTGCCCATCTCATTACCCTCCCCGGAGCTTTACTCTAGCCTCGGAGCGCCTCCACTGCCTGTTGCTGGTGTTGGGTGTTGAAGTTCCCCCTTTCCTTCTTGTGTTTGTGCTGCACTGAATGCATATTGGCTGTGCCTGCAGCCAACTAATAACAGCCCTGAAGCATCCCAAGTTCTGTCCCTGCTTCCGTTGACCCTGCACCTTCCTGTGCTTTTTCCTTTGCTGGCCAGTGGGCAGAAGGCCTCTGGTGGGTGGGTGACCAGCATAGAACAGGGCTTTTGGGGGTGAGCACACCCATTTGGAGCTGAGGGTCTTCCCACCCTCACAGACCTCTGGCGTCTCAGGAGGGTGGGTGGTGACCCATTCATTTGTGGCGTGAGCTTCCAGAAGTAGGTGCTGACATGCTCCCTGGAAGCATTTTCTATCCTCCTCTTGTCCTTTTCCATTTTCCCTTCCCTCCTCATGGGCCTGGATCTCAAGAAAATTGGTGGCAGGAAAGTAATTTGGGTTGAAAGAGCAAAAAGATGTCAGAGCCTATTGTGTCTAACCTGGTTCTGAAAGGAAAGGCTAGAAAATCCCTGAGGTTTTGATGCTATTAGCACATTTTATTAACGAAAGTGAAGAACTGCTGTCTCTTAAATGGGCCACATAGTAGTGGAGGGAACGGATGACACCCCTGCAGCCTGCTTCCCAGTGGACTAGGCCAAATCAGCTTTGGTTCCCCAAGTGAGGGTACAACATTTCAGGTCAGAAAAGCACTTGTCAGCTGGCAGTTCTCTTCTGGGATTGTAACCTGCTTAAAGGGCCTGGAAACTTCCTGGGGCTCGGATTACCTTGGAGGAAGGGCTTTCCCCATGAGCCTTCCTCTTTTTAGAGCTTTGGCCCTGTGGTCCCTGTTCCAGCTGTCCCGGATTGTGAGGCTTTATAGTAAGCAGTCAAGTCAGAAATGGGAAGCAAGAATCCTGAATAGCTCATAGCTATTTGGGGTTTTATTGTTTACAAAGAGTTGTCATGGTTTCATTGTATCGTTAGAGTGGCACAGTAATTTTCATTCCTGTTTTACAGAGAAGAAAAATATTTCACAGTGTCTTGCCCAGAGTCACACAGATAGTAAATGCCATCCTCATTCTTGGCAGTTTCTCTCTCTCAATGGTGGGGGCGTCCCTGTCCAATAGTAATTTTGTTCCTGATCAGCTCTTGGCTGTAAAGCAAAGCCATCACAAGGATCCCGTTAGCAGCTGCGAATGGGGGAATTAGATCAGCAGACCTGTCTCGATGGCCTTTGTCTGGAGTGCCCTTGAGAATTCAGTTGCATTCTGCACATGTGCCCCTCTTTGCTGCCTGAGGCCTCCCCTAAATCTGAACTCTGCCTGCATCTGCCTCTGTAGCACCCAGCCTGACTTAACTGTTGATAGTCTCAAGGTCAGCTGGACCTGCACAACTATCAGGAAACTTCAAGGCCATTATTCATGCCCAGCGTGCATCCTAATTTAAGTATCACTTCCTCTTCTTTATTTTTTAAATATGTTTTTATTGATTTCAGAGAGGAGGAGAGAGAGATAGAAACATCAATGATGAGAATTATTGATTGACTGCCTCCTCCACAACCCCTATTGGGGAATGAGCCTGTAACCTAGACATGTACCCTGACTGGGAATGGAACTGAGATCTCCTGGTTCATAGGTCAATGATGCTCAATCACTGAGCCATACCGACTGGGCCACTTCCTCTTCTTTAAAAGAAAGTCAAGAAGAAAGACCACAAATTCTCAAAGCCACATACCATACTTCCTTTTCCTTACCCCTACCTGCTCTCTCAGACAGGTAGCTCTCTTGAAACATGCCCTAAATTCCTCTTGAGCTCCAGCTCACCCCTTTTTTTCTGCTAGAGCTTTGAGGGGGCATTTAAAGCACACTGCTGTCAAAACACTGATCCCCACTGTGATCTTCACCCAGGGCTGGTCGGCTGGGGTGGGGAGAGTTGGTGGTTGTAGTGTGACAGAGCCTTTCAGTTGATTTTGATTAACAGTCCCCACTGGAGAATCTTGTGTCCTTCGGTGACAGATGGAAGGGGAATTTGTTCTGCCGTGTGTCTTCCTCCCCATTAGTCTCCCTTATTTTCTCTGTGTATCAAAAAGGGGTCCCCTGTCTGTGGCTTCTCCGTCTACCAGGGAATCTGAAATTCAAATTTGATGGGCATTCTGTATTTCACTTGTGAAATATGACAACCTAACCCTGAGGGCTTATGTCAAACCTAGGAGCAGACCGTGCCCTTGTGTTTCTAGCCATTCTGGCTTCTAGTTGGCAGGATTTTTTTGTTTGTTTCTTTAGAATATATTTTTATTGATTTCAGAGAGGAAGGGAGAGGGAGAGAGTGATAGAAACATCAATGATAAGAGAGAATCATTGATTGGCTGACTCCTGCACACCCACACTGGGGATCGAACCCACAACCCGGGCATGTGCTCTGACCAGAAATCAAACCATTGACCTCCTGGTTCATAGATTGACCCTCAACCACTGAACCACGCCAGGCTCTAGTTGGCAGTTTTGACACAGCCCCTTAGTTCCTGGTTCCAGATCATATGGTAGCTGGCTACTAGTTGCTAATAACACGCATCTAGAGAGTTGACTGTTCCTCTTGGATCAATTGTCCTCAGGACCCTGACAGAAGCTAGCTTTCCAAAGTGATGGTGACAGCATTCACTGCCGTTTTGTTGAGCACCTTCTCTGTGCTAGCTAAAATGGCAAGGTTATGTGGCTTATCAGAGTCAAATAGCCAGCAAAGGCAGAGTCAGGATTCACATTTAGAGCCATCCTCCCTGTAATAAGGCATAGGGCAGCTTGGCTGGAAAGAAGAAAGGAAAGCCTGCATTTCACAGGGTGCTGTGAGAGGGAAAGCAAGGTTCGGAACTCAGCAAAGTAGCACAAGTTCCTAAAGCTGGTAAGGTTCTTACCATAAACGTAATGGCCTTGTAATGACAGATACACATTTTCCAAGATGCAACAAAGAAAAATTAGTGCAGAGATTCAATTATGTATCCCATTTTCAATGGCAGTTTTGCTCTCTCAAATAGATTAATTAGCAGCAGAGATCCCCCTCCCTCAGGCAAATCTCAGCACACTTTATGGCTAGAAGGAGTATTGAAATGCAGCTGTGTCTCGCCTGCCTGCTTCATCCCAGTGCTTCCTTCCCATCCTGCCTGGGAGGACCCAGGGAAGCCTTGCCTACTGAACCTGGCCTCAGATTTAGGGAGCAAATCACCAACCTTTATTTATTTATTTTTTAAATATATTTTATTGATTTTTTTTTTTACAGAGAGGAAGGGAGAGGGATAGAGAGTTGGAAACATCAATGAGAGAGAAACATCTATCAGCTGCCTCCTGCACACCCCCTACTGGGGATGTGCCCGAAACCAAGGCATATGCCCTTGACTGGAATCGAACCTGGGACCCTTGAGTCAGCAGGCCGACGCTCCATCCACTGAGCCAAACCAGCTAGGGCAGTCACCAACCTTTTAAGGGACCCCAGTATGTGGACTATGGGCAACAGAGGTACTTGATCTCACTTCCTTAGAAGAATTTAGGGAACGGTCTCTTCTGTCAGACTGGAGGCAACCTGGCCCCAACTGGGTGGAGAATACAGGGAGGAGGGAGGGGGAGGGGAAGGAAAGGGTGGAGGCAGCTAAATAGCTTCTAACGTGAGTGCTCTGTGTACCTCTTCACTTCACCTTCTCTGCAGCCCTGTGAGGTGGTTTTTGCTACACTTCTCCATCCATTTTCAGATGACCTTTTGTGACATTTTGATATATATATATGCAGGATGCATGGCCTTCTCTCCCCACCAACTAACTCAGCACACCACTAAGTGAGCTGGACTCTGAACCTGTGCATGGCTCCGCCCCTGTTCTGTCTTTAAAGCCTTGTTACATTTTCTGGCCACCAAAGCCTCTCACGTCCTTTCCGTTTGATAAGTTTTGCTTTCTTTTTTCATTCACATCTAAACCAGAAACATCCTTGTTTAGACCAAATGTGAGGGTCAGGTTACTGAGAGTCGTGGGTGGTCATTCTGGGCACCAACTGTGGTCATCTGTTTGCCTTTGCTGTGACAGGTGATCCTGCTGTCCCAGTGGATCTGTTCACACCTGGGGGATGGGATAGTGCAGCAGAGACATTTTTTCTTACTGGATTCTGACAAACATCTTTTTCATTTTCTTCTAGGTACATTGAACGGAAAGCTTTTCTAGACCGAGTGGATCACAGGCAGTTTGAAATTGAGCGAGATCTCAGGCTGAGCAAAATGAAACCCTGATGGTGTGGGGGGACACCGGTAGCGGCTTAATCCTGTTTACAATGTGAGCTTCTTGTGGGTCTGTGAAATGTCTCTAGTGTTTCTCCTTGACTGTTTCCCAGCAAGACCTTTTTTTCTACATTGAATTTCTATCTTTGTATCTTCATCTCACATGGTTTCATTCATTTTTACTTTTAAAAGTTTGTTCTTAAATAAAAGTTGGTCCTATAAGAGGCTGGTGAAGTTGATGATACCACTCGCCTTCTCTTTATTACATTCCAGGCCTGTCCAGCTGGCCACGGTGAAGATGTGAACTCGGGGGCCATAGGGCTCTTTCTGAAGTCAGCCTGGCCCTGGAGACTGATAGCAGGGGGCTCCCTATCTTGGTGCAATGCCAGGTCCCTGGGCAGTTTAGTTCTCGGTTCTATCTGTGCTTCTCTCCTGAATGGGGTTCCAGTTACTGGTAATAAGTAAGGCTGAGCCCTAGCCAGTTTGGCTAAGTGGATAGAGCATTGGCCCAAGAACTGAAGGATCCCAGGATCCCAGGTTCGATTCTTGTCAAGAGCACTTACCTCGGTTGCAGGATCAATCTCCCAGCCCCAGTAGGGGTGGGTGCAGGAGGCAACCAGTTAATGTGTGTCTCTCATATTGATGTTCCTCTCTCTCTCTCTCTCTCTCTCTCTCTCTCTCTCTCTCTCTCTCTCTCGCCCCCCCCCCTTCTTCCTCCCCTTGCCTAATTCCTTCCTTTCCATTCTCTCTGAAAATCAGTGGAAAAAATACCCTCAGGTGAGCGTAGAAAGAAAAGCAGCCTCAGAGCAGGCTTTCATTTGTGTGTCATTGGCCATAGCTGGGTCATTCGACTGCCCCTGACTGTGGGGGAGGCTGGAAAAGCCTCTGACCTGGAAGATGGGAAGTGGGTGGGCTGAGGGGGACGATTAGGGCTAGGTGATAGATCAGCCAACCAGTGGTACCTCGTACACTCAGTTCTTTCTAATAAACAAACAGGCTTTTCTCCATTTGGTCTTTAAAATTGTCCCAGAGGAGTGGGTGGAGTTAGAGATGAAATAAGATGAGCCATGTGAGTTGGTAACTATTGAAGCTATACATCAAGTTCTTTATAGACTTAAATTTTATATAGACTTACAATGTTCATAATCCTTTTTTAAGTTGAGGCAGAATTGAGCTGTGTATACGGAAAGCTTGAAGTGCTCCGCCTAGTCCAGGACAGAATGGGTGGCCTCCCAAAGCGCCCCCCTCTCCCACAGTGGCCAGCAATGTATTGGAGGGGACTCTGGTATAGAAAGAATTGTGCCCCACACCCTAAGATCCATCTCCCAGATGTGGAAGCACCTTTTCTGACCCTAACGTTCACTCCTTACTGTATGGCTCAGTTCCAAGGGACAGGAACTGGCCAGCAAGACAGATTCTGGGGCGTGCACAGCTGGTGTCTCCAAATGAGTGCCTGTGTTTTGTAGGTGTAAACCGGGCCCCAGGAGATGTTGTTGTGGCAGAATGCACAGGAGAACGATCAGCCAGCACTCTGAGGGAGGAAATTTTAACCTTTATTTCACAGATCTGCTAGTTCAGGGGAATTTCAGATCCAAAGCCTGAACTGAACTGGGGAAGCTCTGACCTATATATATCTCCTTCTGTGGCTGGCCCCTGAAGATCCCCCCAGCTCCACCCAAGTCAGTCTTGGCGGAGCCTTGGGCGCATGCTCTGCAGCTCCGCCCAAGTCAACTGTGGCGGGGCCCTGGGGTTAGGCTCTGCAGCTCCGCCCAAGTCAGTCAGAGTGGGGATTTAAGACTACAGCTTTAACCAGATACTGAACTAGGTTGCAAGCCCCCCGATTTTCCTTTTCAATGTGCGTCTTCTCAGCCCTGCCTGACCATCCCCAGTGGGTTGAGCACCATGGCTCTAGAATAGAGTGTCTGCTGCCTGCCGGCAGAGGACTAAGGTTTAAGAGAATAGGAAGGAAATGGCACAGCCACTATGAGGCAGGCCTGCATGACTCAGTGAGTGGTGAACTCTGGAGAGGGTGAGGTGAGCTAGAGGCAGGCATGGTCCAGCCTTAGGCCTTCCTCTTGGTCATCTGTGCTCCTGTCTGAAACCCATCTGGACCTACTTTCTTAGCCAGCATTGTACCTGTCCAGACCTCTTCTTACCTCACTCAAAGGTCAGGCCTGCCTCAGCGAATGCCTGGCCTTATTCGGTGAGCCCACTGAGACCAGGCTGGGTGGTGAGGCTGGTTGAGGTGTATTCGTCTTCAATCAGGAATCACCTTTTCCATCAGTTTTGTTTGAAACACAGCAGCACTCTCTAACCCACAGTTTTAAGAACACATGTGTAATATTTTATCTAGCTCCTCACATCCACATTTAATAAAAACAGTCTGCCTCACTCCCAACAAAAATACTGTCCCTTTATCCCAGAGTCGGGAATTGTCAAGGAAAACGTTTGTAGGAAGTGGGAAGTGGAAAGATTGAGTCAGTGCTATGAGGCAGTTTGGCAGCACTTTGCTGGGCACCGTGCGCCTCCCTTGCTGCAGCACGAGTGATAGAGGAGGATGGCCCGAGGTCACTTCCTGCCTGGTCTGTGGACTCCAGAGAATCCCTGAGAGTTGCGTTTCCTGGCCATGCTCTGGCCGTTAATTTTGTCTTCTCCTTGTCCCAGGTGGGTGTGTAGGATTTCCAGGGCCTCTGGTACCTTCCCATTACCGAAAAAACCGCTCTATAACAGCATAAGGTCGAAGTATAAAACAAGCTGCTTTGTGTTCTGCTCACCTATTTCCTGAGGAACACGGTGCTCTAATTAGGAGCTCTGCATGAGGTCTCTAGGGGAGAAGGGGCCGCATTAAGAATGAAATCTTTAGTGAACTGATGAGGAGGAACTTTACTAAGAGCCCTGGCAGGCAGCCCAGTGCCCAAGTTCATGAGACCTGTCGAGGTGGAGGAGGCCAGCTGATGGCTGACCCAGAGAGGGACAGAGAGGATGGGGTAATGGCACTTCTGTTACCCAGGCAGGGACCACAAAAGCCAGGGGACAGAGCTCTCTGGGTGCTATGTTCCTCGTGGCACTGGCAGACAGAGGAGGGGTGGTGTGGGTGTGTAATGTGTAGCTGGGGAGGCGTGGGTGGGTGGAGGGGAGGGATGGGAGGGACCTAGGGCAGGCTCACGAGGGTACACTCTGACATTTGGCTTCAGAACTGGAATTGCTCAGGCATGTTGGGTAAGAGTTCATGACCTTTTTTTCATTATCCCCAAACGAGTGAACAAATAGGAAGTAGTGTGAGATGGTGGCCTCCTGGGAGGAGGATCAGAAGCTCTTAGCTTCATCAGCAAATAGTGGCCTGGTTCCATGTGCCAGGTGCTTCCTCACATGTTATCAGATTCTCCTCATTTTTAAGAAGAGGAAACTTGCCTGGAGTCAAACTGCAAAACAGCCAGTGGTCACACCTACATCTCAGCCAGTGATGAGATTAAACACTCTTCACCCCTGGATCTCTGTGATGGAGGGTTCATGTTGGGAAGAAAAGACTTGAGTGCAACGGAGCAGAAGTGACAATGAGGCGAGCTTGCAGTTGCGTGGTGGCTGGCACACTCGCTGCCAGACTTTGTGTCCAGAGTCGCCAAAGGCCTTGCTTTCCATCCTGCCTGTGCCCAGAGGCACTCCCTGCAGGGGGAGGAGAGTGTGGCCTCACCCAGACCCCTCATTCCTTGTTCAGACAGGCCTCCTGGTAAGGTGTCACTCCTGCATAGCTCCGTCCCAGAGCCAGGTTTCTGTGCTGAGCTCCCTCTCTTTGGGATGCTGCCTGGTTTCAGGGAGTGAGGGGAGGAGGATGACTGCCAAATTTCCTAAATGTCAAGGTGTCTTAAATGCCACTCCCTCTGCCTCCAGGCAGGGACCAGTAAGGCCAGGGGACGGGGCTGCTTCCCTGGGCTTACAGATGTGCCCATGGTTCCTACTTGGGACTTTACTGCAGTCTTTTCTTTTTCTCTGCAACTTTTTGTTTTGGTACCCTTCTAGTGAGGAGGAAGACTGGTTTTGCAAGGAATGTTAGGCCATTAAACCAAACAAAGCCCTGTCCTGCAGTAGGGCAAGGGGTTTTGTTTTGAGCCCAAACCTAAGCACACCTAGGGGGAGGGAGTATATTTGCAAATCAGTGAACTCAGGGGCACTTATAAAGCTAGGTTCTTTCTTCTTACGGCACTCTGGATTTTGGATTTCGGCTACCCCAGAGTCCGTGCGTATTATTAAGACTGTGATTTCTCCACCTCTTCAAAGCGTCGCTTAGTTTTTTTGGTCTTTCTGCAACACTATCAAATACTATCAAATGCAGTCTTTATGCACAAGCAAGTTGACAACAACAAAAAGGAAAATGGGATGTGAGTCCAGAAGATTCTGTCCTGGTTCCCTGCAGCCCTGAATAGCCCAAACCAGAGGCCCTCCTTCAGGACCTTCTCTCCAGGGTCTGCCAGTGAGCTTTCATTGCTGTGACCTCAGAAAGCTGGTGGGTAGACTGCCTGATCTATGCTCAAGTAGGATATAGGTGTTGGTGTTGGGGAGGGGAAGGAGGCGAAACAGCTTGAGAACACTCCCAGGATCAGACACCTGGAGTTGGCCTCCTCCTTCTACCCTTAAATCAGTGCCTGGATCCAGGATGAGACTGTCTGAGTCTCAGATTTCTTGTCTTCAAAAGGTTGCTCAGAATGGTTAATAATCCTGCCCTGCCTACCTCACAGCAGTTTATGAAATGAATACACTATCCAAGTGTTAAGTTGCTATAATTAAGTTGTGCACCTGGCTCCCAGCTTCCTAAGACAGCCAAGCTTACGTGAATATAAATTAGCACAACTTTGAAGAACACTGGCCACGTCTAACAAATCTGAACCTGCGCAGCTACTCTGCTGGATGCCTGAGATGGACCCTCTCTGTCCCTGACACCTCCTCACATTGCCTCCTCTTTGTTGTCTCTAGCTGGACCTTGCAGTTATGTTACAGCTCTGCCATTGAGCACCATTATGGGACCTTTGAATTTGAGGTTGTGGATCCTGAGAACAGAGAGGGAACCTGCCCATCTCCCAATCAATCTCTCTCTCTCTCTCTCTCTCTCTCTCTCTCTCTCTCTCTCTCTCTCTCTCTCACACACACACACACACACACACACACACACACACACACATATACAAGCCTCCTGCACCAACAGCGTCTGGCGTAACCTGTGTGTGCCCTTGAGACTGCTGTTGACAACTGGGGCTAGAAATGATGAGAATAGCATCATTGTAGAGGGCTATTTTGTCTTTGCAATGCAAGTGGTATTTTCCAGATGATTGCAAAATACCCCATGTGGTATAATAAAAAATAAATATTTGGTTTTTGTGCAGTTCCTGGAACAGAGCCCCTAAAACCCTTGGAATTTACTGTCTTTTTACTCTAATGAGATGATTCCTGAGGGAGCCCTAGATAGCTTCAGGATGTGACTAGAAGGTTAGAACTTCCAGCCCCACCCCCAACCTCTGGGGAGAGGGAGGCCAGAGATGCCGCTCAGTCACGAAGGCCAATGATTTAATCCCTAAAACCCCCTAAGCAACACAATTTGGGGAGCTTCCAAGTTGATGAACATGTCACGTGCTAGGAGGGTGGCGTGCGCCCAACTCTGCAGGCCCAGAGGCTCCGGTGCATAGACCCCTGGCCATCCCCAGCTGGCTGTTCATTTGTAGCCTTAGTGATTAAAGCCCCTTTCGGAGTCCGTGAGTTGTACTAGCAAATATCAGGCCTGTGGGGTGATTGTGGGCTGGGCAGAAGTGTGGGTGGCTTGGGCACCCCATTTGCAGCTGTGTCTGAAGGGGGGCAGTCTTGGCTGACTTAGTCCTTCATCTGTGGGGTCTGTACTAACTTGGTAGTTAGTGACAGAAATGAATTGAATTATTGGGCCTCCAACTGGTATTAGAGAATTTGGTTGGATCCCGCTGTTGTCTAACACTTCCCATAATGGCAGACATGTGCCCCAGGTGACTGAGAGGCAGCGTGATATAGTGAAAGACGCGCGCGCAGCACAGTCAGGTTACCCGGATTCTAATCCCAGTTCTGTTGACCAGTTTGTGCCCCTTTGGCCTTCCTTGTCCCCATTTCTACATCTGTAAAATGAGGGAGGATTGAGTAATCTGGGGGTTTATCAGGACTGCATCCCTAGCAAGTAGCCAGGTGACTCTTACACTCTTATGCACTCTGAAGTTGGAGAACCACTGCTTATGGCCTCCCCAGTCATAAAAAATGTAAAAGCCTCCAACTATGTATTTAGGGAAATTCCATCTTCCTTTATTATTTCCTCTTTAAATAATTCAACCTCTTAAATTCCTGACGCACCAGTGAACTATATCATCAGTAAGCCCAGGTTTCGTCCGTCTGCTGAGACCCACCTACAGGAATTTTCTCCTACTTTCAAGTCTTTGGAGGCCCAGTGGAGAGCTCGGCTGGAAACTCCTTAAAGTTTTGAGTAACTTGGAGAAGCAGCTGAAGTCAGGCCTGGGAAGCAAGAGAAAAATTCAAGTAACAAAATCCCCACCAAGACCCAACACACAGCTGAAGAGGCAACACTTTACTGCTAGGTTTGCAACAGATGGCATGATCCACATGCACACACACATGCTCACACCAGCTAAACCAAGTGGTACTATGTCAGCTACAGCTTGGAGATGACCCAAGCCACCAGAGGCATAACAGTCCTGTCAAAACAAGCCCCTCTCAGGGCAGTTGCCCCAGTTCCCAGGCCAGCGCCCCGGCCTTGCTGCCAGTGCAAACTCCGCCTTGCACCAGGCTTTTCCTCTCTCCTCCCCATTGCAATATGTCTCTGTGATTGTTCTGATTTTAGAAGGAAACTGTTCATTGTTGGGAAGAGGAGAAACAGAAAATTAAAATTTGTATCTCCCATAATCTTACAGAGAAAACTGCTATATACATTTCAGAGTACTCTCTTTCCGTCTTATTTCCGCACACCTTTATTAATCCAATTGAACTTATACTGCACCTCTGCAGCTCAACATAGGAGTTAGTTATATTTACACATGTGGCTCTTTACATTTGAATTTTAAATTCATAGAATTCAAATGATGTTCCTTAATCACACCCACCGAAGATTTCAGGTGCTCAGAAGTCATATGTGGCCCGGGGCTACGATGGTGGACAGCAGGTACTGAACATGTGGATCATCACAGAATCCTATTGGCCTGTACTGGTGTATGCAGGTTTTTGAACCTGTGGTCTACCCTAGGAGCATTTCTTCATTTATTCAAATGAATATGACTTTTAGTGATTGTATAATATGCCATTATATGTTTGTAGCATAATTTATTTTACTAGTTTTTTATCATTGGGCACTAAGATTACTCACTTTTTGTTATTATAAATAATGCTGTGATGACCTACTTTGCCCTGAGATCTTGATCTGTATCCCTGATTATTCCTTTTTAAAATATATATTTTTAAGATTTCAGAGAGGAAGGAGGAGATAAAGAGAGAGAGAAACATCGATGAGAGAGAATCATCGGTCGGCTGCCTCCTGCACACCCACACTGGGGATCAAGCCTGCAACCCAGGCATGTGCCCTAAATGGGAATTGAGCCCTGACTTCCTGCTTCATAGGTCAAGGCTCAACCACTGAGCCACACTGGCCAGGCATCCCTGATTATTTCTAGACTAGGGGCTCGGTGCACAAAAATTTGTGCACTCAGGGGGTCCCTCAGCTCGGCCTGTGCCCTCTTGCAGTCTGGGACCCCTCAGGAGATGTCCACCTGCTGGCGTGCCTGGTCAGCCTGGGTGAGGGGCTGATGGCTGTTTGCAGGTTGGCTAAGCCCCCTAGTGTGGACCCTCACCCCACTGGGGTATGGCAAGCCTGAGTGACAGGCTGAGGGCTGTTTTCAGGCTGCCTACAGTCCCTTCAGGGTTCAAGTCCCTACTGGGATGCCTGGGTGAGGTGCTGAGGGCTGTTTTCAGGCTGCCCACAGCTCCCATTGACCCAGGGTCCCAGCGAGGCTGGCTGGAATCAGGTTTCTAGGGTTTATTTATCTTCTATAATTGAAACACTGTTGCTTTGAACCAAGGCCTAGTCAGGTAATGAAGCCTCCTGTTTGCTTCAGCTCTGTGGCTTCTATAATTGAACATTGTTGCTTGAGCAGAGGCCCACTGGCCTAGTGAGGCAGTTGCAGCGGAAGCCTCCTGCTTTTTCCCCCGCTCCATGGCTTCTGGCCACCATCTTGGCTGGGTTAATTTGCATACAGCCATGCTGATTGACTGGTGGGTGTGGCTTGACTGGTAGGTGTGGCTTTGTTGTCTTGGAGTGGCAGTCAATTTGCATATTACTCTTTTATTAGATTAGATTACTTCTACAAGGGGAGTTGTGTTAGGGAAAGTGCATATTTTCAAGGCCTTGAAATATAGTGCCCAGTTACCTTCTAGAAAGATCTCCCTCTCTCCAACAAGGCAGTTGTGCTCCTCTCCCCATGAAAACCCTCAGAGAAGACAGGATTCAGCAAGGAAGCCCTGTCTGCCTGTCTGTAAGCATAGAGCCCAGTGCTTTGGGCAAGACGTGTCCAGAACTAAGAGGAGAATAGTGGACCAGATCATCCCTGAGTACCAGAACTTTTTATGGTATCAGCCTGGGCTCTGTCTCTGGAAGGGACATTTGGATAGGGTAGGTCTAATGGCTAATTTTATGTGTCAGCTTGATGGGGTTAAGAGATGCCCAGGTAGCTGGCAAAACAATGTCTGTAAGGGTTTTTCTGGAAGAGATTAGCATTTGAATGGGTAGACTGAGTAAAGAAGGTCATTGACACCAGTTCCAATCCACTGAGGGCCTGAATAGAGCCAAAAGGTGGGAAGGAGGGCAAACCTGCTCTCTCCTTGACCTCAGACGTCCATTTCCTCCTGTCCAAGGGCACTCCTGGTTCTAGGACCTGATTCTTAGACTGGGACTTAGACCATCAGCTCCCCCTGAGTCTCCAGCGTGCAGAGGTCAGATCGTGGGGTTTCTGCCTGTATCCATCCCATGGGCTCTGCTTCTCTGAGGCCCTTGACTAATGTATCTGAAATAATGCCCCAATGACTCGATTCATCGAACCAAGTTTTGAGGCCCATTCATTTCTCAATTGCTCTAAACTGAATCCATTTATCCTGTCACCGCTCAGGGTAAGTGAGTTTTGTTCAGATAAGAGGTGGGGCTTCACTTCCCTCACGCTTCTCAAATGGTTCTGAGGTTTGGTGAGCAGGTCCACGTCTGCCTTAGCTATTATTCACAACCATGTATCCTCCAATTTTACCCCTCTCTGCCTTTATCCTCCCAAACGGAAGCTCCTCTTCCTTTGATGACTTGCCCACCCCTTTTTCATTTCAGTTGCCCCTTGTGTGTCTCCAGGTCTACCATCTGGTCTTGACCTGGAACTATCAGACCTGCATGCAGGATTCCAGAGCATCAGGCCCCAAGCATCAGATCTGGCACCACTGTTTCTTTTGTAAGTTTGGCTCTTTGTGCAACCTCACTTTTCCTCTCTGTAATATGGGGGTGCTTCTGGATAATTATGAAGCAGCGCAGACTGGACTCATGGCGACGGCTCCATTCAGTGCATCCTTGACAGGAGGGAGCCAGTGAGGATGAGCAGTGTGAGCGCCGGCTGGCCGGGTCCTGTGCTTGCAGGTGGGGAGCTGGTCTGTGCTTCCGGGATGAGCAGGGCTTAGGCCCTCTCGGCCTCAGAAACGATGAAGATTCCTTCCTTGAGATGGGTGAAGGGATTGTCTGGGAGGAACCATTTAACACCAAAAACATCACCTGAGACACTGGGAGGAGGAACGGCACCCCTGGGTGTTCAGAGTCCTCGCCCTTCAGAGTCCCCAGCTGCCCCGCCTGTCTCCGAGCCCAGTCATGGCCGTTAGTCTCTCTCCAGGCTGGCCCAGGATTGCTGTGTCCTTGTTCCCTGGTCTCACTGTGGGCTGGGTGTTCAGAGAATAAGAAGGGAGCCTGCTTCTGGAGCTTTCCCCACCTCACCCCCAAAAGGGAGACCCTGCTCCTGCTTACAGCGGAGTCTGCCATGGGCTTTCTTCTTGGCGGCAAAGAACTGGAAATCGGAGGCCTGGGGCCCAGCCACAGCTCCAAGTGCCTTGGTGAACCTGTTTCTCACCTGGGGCTCCCCCTGAGCAGGGAAGGGTGTGGGCTGAGACTTTCTCTCCCTGAACTCTGAGTGGGATGCTGCAGGGATCCTAAGGGGTGGGGTGAGGGGCAGGTGGCCAGAAAGGTTATCTGGAAATCCATCCCCACCTATATGCAGGGACTTTGGACTGACTTTCATAAGCAACTCCCCAGACATGCCCAGGGCAGCCAATGACTTTTGGCTCCTTAAGGGCAAAAGAAACTGTAGAGGTGCAGACTGGTTGACTCATCCACCTCCGGGGTAGGTGCTGGAGGTAACCAGCCAGAGCCACCCAGACCCCTTTTCTCAGGCGCACCCAGCCCCCAGCTGCTGGGAGATGTGACTGCTAACTGCTACAGCCACCCTATTTCTGGTAAATTGCCTTTGGCTGAGCAAGACCTGTCTGGCCAGAAGTTACCCCTCGCCCCAGGCCAGGTAGTGGGTCAGAAGTGTAACAGCCCAGCCCCTGCCTAAGGTGGGATCAGTTCTATGTTGCAACCCACATGCCAGAGCTCCCAGCTGGAGCTGGATTACGGTTTAGGGCACCACTTCCCAGTTCAGACCTCCCTCTGCCCCCTCCTGCTCCCTCTCTCCCCTTCTCTCAGAGGTACTTTCAAAGATTCCCCACCTTAGGCTCTATTTCCAGGAAATGGCAACCCCTGCAATGTCTTGACCATGTTCAGTACACAATAACTTGTACACGTTTCTGCTCACCTTGGACTTCGCAGGTCTGGGTGCCCAGCGGGAGTCTGGTCCTGATGTCTTCAAATACCCTTAGAGATTTATTTATCAGCGGGAAAGACACATCATTCTGAGGAAACAAGTGGATCCCAAGAGGGCTGACCCCAGCTCTCCCACCCTCTCTTAGCACCCTGCACAGCTGTCCCATTGCACAGAGAGGATGCCGAGGTCTGGGGAGGGGTAACTGGCTCAGGACAGAGCATGGCAGAGCCAGGGTTTGAAGGCAACCTTCCTACCGGGCTCTGTTTTCTGGAACCTTGGTGTGTTTCTTCCAGGAACACATGGGACTGAGGCTGTGCGACAGGGTTGTGGGGGGAACCAACCTCCGCATTGGCTTTGCTGCCCACACAGTTCCCTGAACTCTCACTCATCCTTTGAGCTCCTGTTCCAGTACAGCCAGAAGGGCAGAGGGCCAAGTTCAGCTTCCCCATCTGGGTCTATTGTAGTGTCTCTGGGTCTTATCCTGGTGTTTGACGGGTCAGTCATCTGGACAGGCAATGTGCAGCCTTGTCTTTCTAGAACCTTCTTGCAGCCATTCCTTCTGTCAGATGTTGAGCCCAGGGCCTTGTATAAAGAATCTGCCTGAAAGTACCATAGTCTCAAAGCCAGCCTCCAGCATCTTTATTACTGTAAATGCAGGGCGCAGGGGACCTTCAGGAGAGCTGGTGTCTCCTGCCTCAGGGGAGCTCAGGAAGTAGAAAGCTTGGGACCAGGAAGGGTGGGCTGATGGGTGGAGGGTGGAGAGACAGAGTCAGTGATCCTGACAGCAGCAGCATTTAACGGATGCTTCCCGTGTTGGCGCCACACCAGCCTTTATGTGCCTTGTCCTCCCAGGATGTTGAACCAGGGGACCTCACTGCACACTCTCGGGCTCCCATCCGGAACGAGATAGGGATGGGTCTCTGGGGCTGTGGGTGTTTGGGTGCTTTATTAAGCCCCATTTGACAGATGGGGAAAACATGCTTAGAGCATACACACCGGCCAAAGTTCACATGGCAGAACCAGACAGACCCAGGCCCGCCTTATGACCAAACCCCAGCCTGCACTGCTGCCAGAGGGCGAAGGTGGCAGGGAGCCTGGCTGCTGCTCAGGTGCAGACCTCACTCCCTACAGGAAGTGCTTTTCTGTTTTCACTGGGGTCCGTTTCAACCCTGGGAGCAGGGAAGCTTTCCCAGCCTCCAGGCAGGAGAGCAGTTGTTTGGGGGTGGGAGCCTGCTGGTCCTGCCTGGCTGAGAACTGCAACTGCTGCTCTGGGGACTCCCAGTAGTGACCCCGGTGTGGCAGCCCCTCTTTTGGGCTCTTCAGTAATTTAGAGAATGCATGTTATTCAGCTGGGTGGTTTCATCTCTGGATTCAGAAACAATGCCTTGGGGATTGTGTTTCCAGTGAAGAGTGAAATTCCTCTTGTCACAGTCACAAGCCTGTTCCTGGAAGGGGCTCTGGTCTCTGGGTGTTTACAAACATCCCGGGTCCTGGGAGCCCAGGTGGGAGCCTGCTGTTCTACAGGACCAGCTGTCAGGTGCTGGGGACTCCTGTCAAGTCCCTTCCTCTCTGTCCCCTGCCTGCTCAGGGGTGGCAGTGCTGTGTGGATTGGTGTGTGTGACCCAGAGCCTTTCTCTGCTCACGTTCAATTGTACCCTCTCCCCAGCCTCACTTGGGTGAGCCCCTGGGAAAGACACTTGCTCCAGGCCCCAGGGGTTCTGTGGGAATCTGTCCAGCGTGGCTTGCATTTCCTAGAACTTGTCAGACAAGTGTTCTTTAAAAAAGAAAAATCACATTTTGAAAACATTTTACAAAGTGCAATGAGCCATACACACATGGATATATTTTGCACGCTTACACTTACATGTGAGGTATCTAGAATAGGCAAATTAATGGAGACAGAAAGTAGAATGGTGGTTGCCAAGAGCTGGGGAAGGGGGAAAGAGGTTACTCTTTAATGGGGGCAGAGTTTCTGTTTGGAATGATGAGAAAGTTCTGGAAATGGATAGTGGTGATGGTTGCACAACATGGTGAATGTTCTTTATGCCACTGAATTATACACTTAAAAACAGTTAAAATGGTAAAGTTCAGGTTAAGTTTTACCACAATTTTAAAAAGTGTTTACTGTAAAAAAAATTGCACAACCAATGAATGTTCATTCAAGTAACATGAGAAAATGATTTTATTTACACTGAAACTTCCTCTCCTTCTCCACAAAATAAACTAGTTTTCCATGAAGAGAGAAAAAGTCTTACTTCCTAACTAGCACAATAGGTACTAAGCACCCAATAGGCTTGCCTTAAATATTACACAATTTGTTAACATAAAACCTACCCCCACCCCAAGATAACCACAGGTGATCTTTTGGTATCTATCTTTCCATACTTTTCTCAATGCAAAAATGTGACATAAACATAAATATGTGAATTTTTAAAAAATATTTTTTTAGCCCTAACCGGTTTGGCTCAGTGGATAGAGCGTCGGCCTGCGGACTGAAGGGTCCCAGGTTTTATTCCGGTCAAGGGCATGTACCTTGGTTGTGGGCACATCCCCAGTGGGGGGTGTGCAGGAGGCAGCTGAAGGATGTTTCTCTCTCATCGATGTTTCTGGCTCTCTGTCCCTGTCTCTTCCACTCTGTAAAAAATCAATAAAATATATTTTTAAAAAATATATATTTTTATTGACTTCAGAGAGGAAGGGAGAGGGAGAGAGAAACATCAATGATAAGATGGAACCATTGATTGGCTGCCTCCTGCATATTCCTCACTGGGGATTGAGCCCACAAACCAGGCATGTGCCCTTGACCCGAATCGAGCCTGAGACCCTTCAGTCCTCAGGCCAATGCTCTATCTACTGAGCCAAACCGGCTAGGGCTAAATATATGAATTTTTATGACAATAGGGACCAACTGTACTTATTATTTGGGAGACTATTTCTCCCCACTCAACAGGATATTGTAAACGTATTTCCATGTCATTCTGTGTCATTTGTGGTGCCGCCTAGGATTGGATTCTGTGGATGTTCTGGGATTCCTTTAACTGGCGTCCTTTATTGAACATGTAAGTTTTTGCCATGTTTTCCTGATCAGCAGGAAAGCTGCAAGTTCTGTTCTGGCACATATGTCTTTGGATACTTGTGAGTGCATGTTTTAGGGTAAATTCCTGAAATTTTGGGGTCAAAGGGTCAAGGCCTATTAGGGGTTTTTGTCTCATCTTGCTGGACTGCATGCTGGAGCCACATGTTTATAGCTGTTCCTGTAAACTGAGAGATGCTGCTTGAACTGAGTGAGAGGATCCCCCGCTGGCCAAACTCAGCCATGGGGCAGTTCAGGCCATGGTGCCGAGTAGGGGAGCAGTTTGGAGGGCCAAGGGTCCCCTCTACACGTCTGAATCCCTAGAATATATGACTAGGTCACCTTACAAAGTGTATAAAGCAAAAAGTGCTTTGCAGGTATGAGTACATTAAGAATCTTGAGATGAGGAGATTTTTCTAGATTATCTGAGTGGGCCCAATGTCATCACAAATTTTTTATAAGAGGGAGTCAGGCCCTGGCCGGTTTCTCAGTGGGTAGAGCATTGGCCACACTCGGAAAGGTCTCAGGTTTGATTCCTGGCCAAGGGCATCTACCTGGGTTGCAGGTTTGATCCCCGGCCCCGGTCGGGGTGTGTACAGGAGGCAACCAATTTATGTGTCTCTCTCTCTCAGTGATTTTTTTTTTCTCTCTCTCTCGCCCTTCCTCCCACTCTTTCTCGGAAAAGCAATGGAAAAAATATTCTCAGGTGAGGATTAGCAATAAAAAAAAGAGAGTCATAAAGGCCAGAGTCAGAGGAGATGGGATGACGGGAGCAGAGGTGGGAGTGATGCAGGGCAGGAGCCAAGGAATGCGGGCGGCCTCTGGAAGCTGAAAAGGCCAAGGAAAGGGATTCTTCCCTCGAGCCTCCAGAAGGAATGCAGCCCTGCCAACCCTTTTGGACTTCTGGCCTCCAGAACTATAGGATAATAAATTTGTAAAGCCATTAAGTTTACAGTAATTTGTTGCAGCAGCAATAAGAAGCTAATACATCTCCCCTCTGCCACCAGGTCCCAAAGCCCCAGTGTCAGGGACAGTGGTCTCCCTCTGCACCCAGCAGCCTGATGACCTGAACATCACCCGCTCCCTTAACCAGAGGCCCCCAAGGTTCTGCACATAGAGGACAGACAAAGAGGTACCCTGTCCCAGCCCCCAGGGCCCACCTTTGACCAGACTCTGAAATTACTCTCAAGGGTTGGAAACTCGGACTTACTTAGGGGTCACAAGAGTCAGTGTGAGGTGATGCTATGACCAAACCTCAAGATCTAGCCTAGCAGACCAGTGGGTTCCCCACCCACTCCACTAAGTTCAGCCTCTCTTTTGCACTAGTCTGTCTTGCTTTTCCAGGAGAGGTAGCCATCCACACTTTAGAGTAAGTGAAACAGGACATGTAGTTCTGGATTCTCTCCCACCTGTCAATGTGGTGCTACTACAGAGTGGTAGTGCTCAAATCTCATGTTGAAACTCAGGGTTGGGTAGGTAGTTCCCATTCTCATCTACTCCAGAGCTCACAGCGTCCCGTCCGTCACTCCCAACCCTGAAGTGTCCCTCTTAGGCCTTCCCAAAACAAACTCAATTCTTCCCTCCATAGGGAGTTGCTTGGCTCATGTGTGTGGCGATAATCTAAACTAATAAAAGCGAAATAGTAAAATTAACTGTTTCTTTGGGACGCCCAATAGCCAATCAGAACAATGGTATGCAAATTAGCCCAGCCAAGATGGCGGAGGCCCGAGCTGCCAATGGAGCAATCGAGTGGGCGCAGGCAAGGGCGGAGGCCTGGCAGTAGGTTCCAGACAGTGGCGGCGGCTGCAGGGCCGGGCAGCTCCCAGGCCCCTGGTTCTGCACCGGGGCTGGCAATGGAGCGTTCGCGTGGGCGCAGGCAAGGGCAGAGGCCTGGCGGTAGGTTCCAGACAGTGGCGGCGGCTGCAGGGCCAGGTGGCTGCCCAGGCCCCCGATTCTGCGGCAGGGGCTGACAATAGAGAGATGGGGTTGGGAATAGAGAGATCGCGCTGGCCCACGCACAAGTGGAGGCCTGGCCTCCGCCTGTGTGTGCCCTGGAAGTTGATTCAGGGCAGTGGCGGTTGGCAGCAGGGCCAGGAGCTGGCTGCCCAGGCCTCGGCCCTGCAACCTGGGCCTGGGAATAGAGCGATTGCGCCAGTGGTTGGTTCTGGGCGGCCTTGGGTGAGAGCCGGCCCGGTCCTGGGCTGGGGCTGGCAATAGAGCAGTCGTGCCCATGGTGGTTCCAGACAGCGGTGAGCAGCCACAAGGCCGGGAGCTGGCAGCCCGCCCCGGCCCTGCAAGGCCTGGGAATAGAGCAATTGGGCCCACGCGACCTCAGAGGCTCAGTGGCGGGGGCTTGAGGTGGGTACCCCCTCGGGGTCATGCCCGAGCATCCTCTGCCCCCGCGCAGAGCCTCTGCCACAGGTCCAGCCACCTGCCTCCACCCTGGGGGCCTCCATGGGGCGTGTGTGAGCGTGTGCCTGGCTCCACCCCCGTGTGTCCGCTCAGCAGCATGGCCCCCCCAAGGGATCATGCACCAGCGTCCGCCCCTGGCCTGCCACCCAGCTCTGCACCAGGTGTGTCCCCTCAGTGGTGGAGGCCCACCAGGTATGTGCGATGGTAGGCCACCCGGCTGGAAACGTCCACGCCTGCACTCACCAGCCATTCCACCCCCCAGTGCACGAACCCTGAGGGGGCTGTGGCCAGCCTGAAAACAGCCCTCAGCCCCTCACCCAGACTGGCCATGCATGGCAGCAGGTGGACATCCCCCCCCAGGGGTCCCAGACTGTGAGAGGGCACAGGCCAGGATGAGGGACCCCCTCCTCCCCTCGCTGAGTGCACAAATTTTTGTGCACCGGGCCCCTAGTGTTTAATAAGCAAGGATTCTGTGTCAGGTCCAGTGCCCCAAACTTTACCTGAGTCATTCAACGGAATCCCCTCAACCACTCGAAGAGTTTTATCCTCCCATTTCACAGAGGAGGAAACTGAGCCCCAGGCAAGTGAACTCGCGCATAAGGTCATTCAGCTGCAAGCAGCAAAGCAGGATTCCAGCCAGGGAAGAACTCCAGAGCTCCTGGTGTTGTCCTGCCGAAGCATTTCATTTGACTCACTCAGTCAGCATTCCAAAATCCAGAGGTTTTATAAAACAGTCTGGATTTCTAGATTCTCTTGAAAAATCTTATTTACCAACGGAAAGAACTCCCAATAGCCAACACAGGAACAATTTGAGCAAGAAAATGAAGCAATATGGGTTTCTAATCCAAAGTGTAAAATATCCATGAGTTCACACTGATATAAAGAAATGATTGGATAAATAAAGAAGAGACAAATTTCCAGTACAGAGTAATTCCAAATAATTTATTGTAGATACTGTGTCCTCAGAAAGGTAGAGCATAACCCCTCCTTCCAAAGAGTACAAGTAGAGGCAAAAAATCACTTTATAGTGGAGAAACCTGCTTGGCAAACACTATATCTGCCAGGTGATCAAGGTCAACAACAGCAGCAATAAATCTTTTTGATATGTACCCTTGACATCATGTGATGAGAATGGCATTTTACCTCTGGGCTCTTCCAAAAAGTCACACCTAACCATGAGAAAAACATCAGACAAATCCCAACGGAGGGACAGGGACCATCTTAAACGTCCCTGACCAGTGTTCCTCAAACTGTCAAGGTCATTAAGAATAAGGAAACTCTGAGAAATGGTCACAGCCTAGAGGAGCCCAAGGAGACATGGTGAGTAAATGTAATGTGGGATCCTGGATGGCTCTTGGAACAGACAAAGGACAGTAAGGAACAACCAAGGTAACCTACACAGAGGGCGGCATTAGGTAACAAGGATGTATCAATGTTGGCTCATCAATGATGACAGATGTTCCAGGCTAATGTAGGAGTATTACAGTGCCCACAGGAGCCTCTGAAGATTCACTGCACTCTCCTAGGCCAGCGGCTTCTCTGCCACAAAGGGGCACAGTTACCCTGGGGTGGGGAAGAGAAAAAGGCCCAGGGGACAGCAGCCAGACAGCTAGATATGAAGCTTGTCTCTGCCCAGACTTACTCAGTGGCTGTGTCCAAATTCCCTTCCCTCCCAGTGCCAGGAACAACAGTAACCCCTGTCTCCCTGGGCCCCTGGTAAGCCCTCAAGGACCCTCTGAGGGTGCTGGCGCCTACTCAGGCAGCCCAGCTGTTCCTTCTGGTGTGATCTGCTATTCGTGAGGCCCCAGAGCCTGTTGTCTGCAGGACTGAGTGAGTCACCCAGGATCATTTGCCTGCTAAGGACAGGGTGGACGGCAGGGGGTGGTGAGAAAGGAGCATCCCTGCGTTCACAGACACCTGGTAATGTCAGGGGAGGGCACTCAGTGCCCTGTGGGGCTCCTCTGCTTGGTCCCAACCCCCCACCCAACACCCTGGGTCCCTTGCCCTGGCTAGAGATCCCTCTTCCTGAGCTAAGGGAAGAGTGGGTGATGCCCTCCCCAAATAAGCAGCTGTAAGCAGTCATTGGGACTCAGTTGGAGGAAAGGATTAGATGGTTTCAAGGTCATGGCCCCAGCTGCACCCCTCCCCTGGGTTTCCGTTTCCCTGTGGCTAGGGGTGTGAAAGCGGTCTTTCCCTTTCCCGGGCACATAGAAATGGAGCTAATTGGAGAGTGGTAAGAATCCAGCCAAGTCCAGCTGGCATGGCTCAGTGGTTGAGCGTTGATTTATGGACCAGGAGGTCACGGTTCAATTCCTGGTCAGGGCACATGCCCATATTGCTAGCTTGATCCCCAGTGTGGGGGATGTGCAGGAGGCAGCCGATCAATGATTTTCTCTCATCATTGATGTTTCTTTTCTTTTTTTTTTTTTTTTTACAGAGAGGAAGGGAGAGGAGAGGGATAGAGAGTTAGAAACATCAATGAAAGAGACATTGATCAGCTGCCTCCTGCACACCTCCCACCGGGGATGTGCCCGCAACCAAGGTACATGCCCTTGACCGGAATCGAACCTGGGACCCTTCAGTCCGCAGGCCGACGCTCTAACCACTGAGCCAGACCAGTTAGGGCTCATCATTGATGTTTCTATCTCTCTCTCCCTCTCCCTTCCTCTTTGAAATTAATAAAATATATTTTAAAAAAAAAGAATCCAGCAAAGTAGGAGAGAAAGGAGGCAAGGCAGGCTCAGTAAGGGGGAGGGGGAGGGGTGGCCTCTGAGGCTGCTGAGACAGTGGGTGCATGTGGCTGGGAGCCCAGGCACCAGGCTGAGCTGCTGTTCCCAGCTCAGGAGCACCCATGCCAGCTGGACACGGGCGGGTGGGCACGGGCAGGGCTGCCTGCCAGACACACACAGAGCGTCCTTTGAAGAGGTGGCAGCTGTCAGCCCAGAGCCCTCTCTGCTCCCTGTGGCCCTGCCTGCCCCCTCCAACTACGCCAAGCACTGGACTAGGGAAACTGAGGTGCACAATTGAGAACCTCCACTCAAGGAGTAAAGTGGGGGCAACCCTGCTCAGTTGGAGCAGGAAGGGACCCTGGTTCATTGATCTGAGAATTGGGCCCTGGGCCCTGTGGCAGGCCTGTCTTCCCCTTTCTTTCTTTCTTCTTTTTTTTGGTTATTGTTTCTTTTTTTAATTTTATTTATTTATTTATTTATTTATTTATTTTTATTTTAATATATATATTTTTTATTACACAAAGTATTACAAAGATTAGTACATAGATCTCTTTTTTTCCCCTGCCCTTCCCCCAGCCTCCCCTATCCCCCAGTGTTTTTGGTTTTTTAAAATATATTTTATTGATTTTTTACAGAGAGGAAGGGAGAGGGATAGAGAGTTAGAAACATCGATGAGAGAGAAACATCGATTAGCTGCCTCCTGCACACCTCCCACTGGGGATGTGCCCGCAACCAAGGTACATGCCCTTGACCGGAATCGAACCTGGGACCCTAGAGTCCGTAGGCCGACGCTCTATCCACTGAGCCAAACTGGTCAGGGCCCCCTACCCCCAGTATTTTGTGTCCATTGGTTGTGTTTAAATGCATGCATAAAAGTCGTTTGGTTGATCTGTTACCCTCCCCCCCCCACCAACCCTCCCTGTCCTTGTTGATATAATTTGACAGTCTATTTGATGCTGCTCTGCCTCTATATCTATTTTTGTTCATCAGTTTATAATGGTTATTATTATCCATAGATGAGTGAGGACATGTGGTATTTTTCTTTCATTGACTGGCTTATTTCACTTAGCATTATGCTCTCCGGTTCCATTCATGCTGTTGCAAATGATAAGAACTCCTTCCTTTTTATAGCAGCACTAGGGGCCCGGTGCACAAAAATTTGTGCA